>JARQOD010006165.1:0-44298 GCA_033576555.1 Oophaga sylvatica | reverse complement strand
GGTACTAGTGAGGATTGTGAGGACTGGGAATCAGGTGTTACTGATTGGTCTTATATAAGGGAGTCATTTTCCCATCAGGGTTGCCGGTGATCAATTGTTCTGGTCTGAATCCTTCTTTCCAGTTTCCCTTGTAGCCTGCTGTGTCGTGTCTGCATCTCCTGCTATCAGATAAGACAATTTCTTATTTTGTGTTTTTGCTATATTTTTGCATTTTGTCCTGCACTTCTGTGGGGGCCTTCAGGGTCCCCTCCGGGGCTTTTGCCCTCTCAGTTTAGTCCAGCCACTGTGTTTTGTACATTTGCTTTTTCCAGTTTTTTTTTCAGTGGCTGCTGTTTTGTTTTTGTTACACCAGAGAACTAATTTAGGTGGTTGAGGTCGTGTGATCTCAGGTGATTTTGAAATTAGTAGAGTTGGTGTTTTTTCAGGGTTTTCTGAGATTGCAGTAAGTACCCTTCCTATCCTTTTCTATTTAGATAGTTTGGGCCCCAGCGTTTGCTCATACTATTTTCTTTCTGTGTCAGTATTTCCTCTTGTCTAACCGCCATTACATGTTTGGGGGCTTTCTATTATCTTTGGGGTTCTGCTCCGGGGCAGATAGCTTTCCTATTTCAATCTTTAGGTGTTGTTAGTTTCTCAGGCTGTGACGAGGCGTCTAGGACCAACGTAGGAACGCTCCACGGCTGCCTCTAGTTGCGGTGGTTAGTCAGGGTACTGCAATCTCATAGATTCCAACTGCTCTGGTGTATTTCCTTTTTTACCTGCACTCCTCAGCTACCGTAACATAACAGCAGTCATATCGGAGGTTGGTAATGGACTTAGCACATGCGCATGTACTAGGGGGACATTTGGGCCAAAAGAAAACCCTAGACAAAATTCTACAGCGATTTTACTGGCTAGGGGTCTATGAAGAAGTTAAACGGTATTGTAACTCTTGTCCCGTGTGCCAGGTAACCAGTCCGCAGCCTCATTTTCGGAGTCCCTTGGTGCCATTACCAATTATAGAGGTCCCGTTTGAGAGAATAGCCATGGATCTGGTGGGGCCAGTTAATAAATCAGCAAGGGGTCACCAACACATCCTCGTAGTTCTAGATTACGCTACCAGGTATCCTGAGGCTATTCCCCTGCGACACACCTCGGCCAAACTGATCGCAAAAGAACTCATGGGTATGTTCACTCGGGTGGGAATCCCTCAAGAAATCTTAACAGATCAGGGGACCCCCTTTATGTCAAAAATCATGAAGGAACTCTGCCACTTATTAAGTGTTAAACAGTTGCGCACATCGGTCTATCATCCCCAAACAGACGGGTTAGTAGAAAGGTTCAATAAAACCCTGAAGAATATGTTGAAAAAAGCAGTCTCTAAAGATGGTAAGGACTGGGATCTCTTGTTGCCATACCTGATGTTTGCAGTGCGGGAGGTGCCCCAGGCATCTACGGGATTCTCGCCCTTTGAACTATTATATGGCAGACATCCCCGTGGCTTACTCGATATAGCTAAAGAGGCCTGGGAAAACCAACCAACCCCCCACAAAAGTGTGATAGAACATGTGGCCAAAATGCAAGAGAGAATGGAGACAGTCCTACCATTAGTCCGAGAACACATGGAAGCAGCACAAAGGTCACAGAGGCAGGTCTATAACCGGGAGGCACGGGTAAGGTCCTTTAACCCTGGGGATCGGGTGTTGGAACTTGTGCCTACAGTGGATAGTAAGTTCCTTGCAAGGTGGCAGGGACCCTACGAGATTATAGAGAAGGTGGGTCCAGTAAACTATAAAGTACACCAACCAGGGCGGAGAAAGCCAGAACAAGTATACCATGTGAATCTGCTCAAACCATGGAAAGACAGAGACCCGCTTGGTGAGGATTGTCCACGGCCTGCATTTCCAGTAGAGATGGCTTTCTTGCCTCAGGAGAAGGCAAGAGAAGTCCTCTCCGCCGTCAAAATAGCAGACACTTTGTCGCCCAGACAAGTTCAGGAAGTCCGAGAGTTTGTTAGCCGAAATACCGATGTTTTTTCGGAACTTCCTGGTCGTACCTCCCTAATCCAACATGACATTGTCACGGAGCCGCAGGCCAAAGTCCGGTTAAAGCCATATCGGGTGCCTGAGGCCCGGCGACAAGCCATCTCGGAAGAGGTCAAGAAGATGCTGCAGTTAGGGGTCACTGAAGAGTCCCAGAGTGAGTGGGCCAGCCCAATAGTCCTAATACCAAAGCCAGATTGGACACTAAGGTTCTGTAATGACTTCAGAAAACTGAATGGTGTACAATAATAAATTATATTGTGGTACCGTGTTAGCCAGAAAAATCGATGTGAATACTTTTCCATCCAATTATGACAAGAGCATTCTTAAGGTGATACCTTTATTGGCTAACCAGAAAATTATATGTTCGCTAGCTTTCAGAGCTCAAGGCTCCTTCTTCAGGCAAGATTACATTTGGAATAATAAGAAAGACACATTAGATGCTTACTATAGTAGGAAATTTGTTCAAGACCTGGGAGGTGTGATGCCTTCAAAAGATAAGCAAAGGAAATCAAATTAGCATTTTCTTACAAATGGAGAGCTAGTGTGAATGTGTTATTAGCTATCTGGAGTCCTTCTGGTGAAGGTGTGAACTGTGTCTATGTAATGAGTCATAAAACCGGGTGTTAAGTTGAGTCCTAGTGTCAAAGTATTGAACATCCTAATAAGTTTGAATTCCCATATTTTTCTCTCCCTGTCATCCTTAAAATGACCTTTTAGTATTAAGACTTTTAAGTCTGTCATACAATGCTAGGACTCAACTTAACACCCGGTTTTATGACTCATTACATAGACACAGTTCACACCTTCACCAGAAGGACTCCAGATAGCTAATAACACATGCCCACTAGCTCTCCATTTGTAAGAAAATGCTAATTTGATTTCCTTTGCTTATCTTTTGAAGGCATCACACCTCCCAGGTCTTGAACAAATTTCCTACTATAGTAAGCATCTAATGTGTCTTTCTTATTATTCCAAATGTAATCTTGCCTGAAGAAGGAGCCTTGAGCTCTGAAAGCTAGCGAACATATAATTTTCTGGTTAGCCAATAAAGGTATCACCTTAAGAATGCTCTTGTCATAATTGGATGGAAAAGTATTCACATCGATTTTTCTGGCTAACACGGTACCACAATATAATTTATTATTGTACACCATGAAAATGGAAGATACCCCAATGTACCGATCACAGATGGATTTGAAAAATCTCCTGAAGAAACTGGCACAAATGAACAGCGACATCTTCTTTCTATCCAGATGCAAAAAGGAAAACCTAATCCCTAAAGGCCTCATGATAAGGAATCCAACAAAATATACCTACAACACCCATTTTTCACAGAAACTTTGCTACAGATCATCTGAGAGACTGCGGAATCATCTCATTGGATTTTTCTACCACAAGAAAAGGACCATCCATAAAGAGATAAGTTACCTACAGGACCGAATACAAGGACCGGGTTCACGTTTCATCAAGGAGACGCTACAGGAATTCTACAATAATTTACAACATCACCTCATTATCAACAAGAAAAAGAAACTGGACAGACTCAGGAAGAAAGCAGGTCTCAATGTAGCTGAAGGTAAGCCCTATTTACAGAATCATTTACATACATTGCCCTCTGTTGTGAACCTCTCACAATACAAGCCAAACACAGGAGAAATGCATGTTCTATCAAAGGGACTAACATTCTGTCCTACAAAACAGCTGGATACGGCTCAGTTCTATAGTGACATCGAGGAATTCTTCCGCAGATTGCGACTCAAAGAATTCTTTCATAACCATGCAGATATCACTTCACAAGACAATGTGAATAACACAGCAAAAAAGAAAAAGAGGACAAACTGGACCCCGCAACCCGGACACAACCAAACTCTGGATCATTACATAGACTGTTTCCGCAAAAAAGTTAAATCTGACATTTTGGACAGACACCATAAAGTGCCAAACAATATCAGCATGGAGGAAAGAAAAGCTATACAATCCTTAAAAGCCAACAACAATATCATCAAACCAGCGGACAAAGGAGGAGCTACGTCATCATGAACACGACAGATTACATCCAGGAAGCAAACAGACAACTCTTGGATATAAAATACTACACTCCACTTCAGGAAGATCCTACCAAACAATACACTGAGGAACTAACACGTATCATCAATGGATTTGATTCTACTTCATCCTCACTACTGGAACTAGTATCAGGCAATCCCAAAACAGGTACCTTCTACATGTTGCCTAAAATACACAAAGAAGGTAATCCTGGGAGGCCCATCATCTCTGGTATTGGGACTTTAACTGAGAATATCTCCGGCTGGGTGGAGAACATTCTAAAACCCTTGGTGAGGAGCACACCCAGCTATATCCAGGACACCACGGATATTCTTTGCAAATTGTCAGCGCTGGGCCCACTTCCAAGGGACACGATACTAGCCACCATGGACGTAGAGTCTCTCTATTCCAACATTCCTCATGAGGATGGAATCACAGCATGTAAATATTTCCTTCAAAAGAACAATCTGGCCACAGAACCAACACTGCAATTCATCAGGTTTGTGCTTCATCACAACTATTTTTCTTTTGGGAACAATTTATACCAACAGTGCATGGGCAGCGCCATGGGAAGCAAAATGTCCCCACAATATGCCAACCTATTTATGGCGAAACTGGAGGAGGAGTTTTTGTCATCTTGCCCTATTAAACCTCTTGCATACTTCCGCTACATTGATGATCTGCTAATAATCTGGACAGGCTCAAAAGATGATCTGCTCACCTTCCACAATAACTTCAACAAATACCACCCAACCATCAAGCTCACCCTCAACTTTTCAAAGTCTCAAATACATTTTCTGGACTTGACCATATACATCAAGGACAACGCCATACAAACATCAATTTACCATAAGCCCACAGGACGTCCAGCATACCTTAGATGGAACAGCTTTCATCCAAGACACACAAAAAAATCCATCATCTACAGTCAAGCTCTGAGATATATTCGGATCTGTTCAGACAGTAAAGACAAGGAACTACAGCTGCTATCTCTGAGGAATACATTCCTACAACAAGGATACCATCCACTGGTAATAGATGAACAGATCCACAGGGCTACAAGAATCCCAAGAAGCAACCTCCTGGATTACAAACTGAGAAAGGACAACAACAGGGTACCTCTTGTGGTCACATACAACCCCCACATGAGCATCCTAAGGAAAATTGGTGCTGATCTCCAACCCATATTCCACAGGGACCACAAATTGAAAGACAATTCCCAGAACTACCACTCCTCTCCTACAAACAGCCCCCTAACTTAAGGAATCTCCTTGTCAGAAGTGTCCTTTCGTCACCATCAGTGACTGGCACATTCCCATGTAACAACAAAAAATGCAAAACTTGTACCCACATATTACCAACAAATACAGTCCGTGTACCAAACACAAATCAGGACTATAAGGTCATGGGTTCCTTTTCATGTACATCCTCCAATGTGGTGTACATGATACAATGTACAAGGTGCCCTGGAGCTATCTATATTGGGGAAACCATGCAAAAACTACAAACAAGGATGAATCTACACAGACATACGATCAGGAATGAAATGGACACGCCTGTGGGAAAACATTTCTCTGGAACTGGACATTGTATGACAGACTTAAAAGTCTTAATACTAAAAGGTAATTTTAAGGATGACAGAGAGAGAAAAATATGGGAATTCAAACTTATTAGGATGTTCAATACTTTGACACTAGGACTCAACTTAACACCCGGTTTTATGACTCATTACATAGACACAGTTCACACCTTCACCAGAAGGACTCCAGATAGCTAATAACACATGCCCACTAGCTCTCCATTTGTAAGAAAATGCTAATTTGATTTCCTTTGCTTATCTTTTGAAGGCATCACACCTCCCAGGTCTTGAACAAATTTCCTACTATAGTAAGCATCTAATGTGTCTTTCTTATTATTCCAAATGTAATCTTGCCTGAAGAAGGAGCCTTGAGCTCTGAAAGCTAGCGAACATATAATTTTCTGGTTAGCCAATAAAGGTATCACCTTAAGAATGTTCTTGTCATAATTGGATGGAAAAGTATTCACACAGAAAACTGAATGAAATTTCTAAGTTTGACGCCTACCCTATGCCCCGGGTCGATGAGTTAATAGAGCGGTTTGGGCAGGCCCGGTATTTCAGCTGCAGATGGAAGGAAGAGAGCCACAGGATTCATTACTGATGGGTAGGCGGAGCCCAGACGGGATAGTCACCTCAGATTAAAAAAAGCGTGCTGACCGGCCCCTCCAGCTCGGGCTCCTCCTACTCAGCTTTCTCCAGTTTACAATTTGAGGTCTCAGAGGATGGTCGCTGCTGGAAGCAGCTCCTCAGAAGATTTTATTATTTTATATCGGACAAGAGACTTGGATCACCAAATGTGGTCTAGAGGTCTCAGGGGTCTCAGCGCTGCTGGACTCCCACCTCTCCCTTGGCGGATCTGTATTACCCTAAGGGTGGTCCCTGCAGAAACCTGCCGGCCCGGGGGATGAGGATGGCTTCCCTGGCGGGGACGCACACCGCGCTCAGGGTCACTGCGATCCCCGCCCTGGGGGGAAGCATGGGCACGCGCCAGAAACCCCTGGGGGTCCCTGTGGCGCATGACGGGGTGAGTACTCCACATTTTTATTATGTGTGTTGAGTGATTCACCGGCTGCTGCGGCAGCCGCTGGTACAGTTCATGTGGTGATTTTTGTATTTTTGTCCGCAGGTGGATGCCTGCAGGACGGGGATCGCGGACCGGAGAAGGGGAGTCCCGCGCTTTTTTTTTTGAAGGCGGGGGGGCGTGGCTTCGCGTCTCCCGGGGCAGGAAGCGCTCTCTGAGCGCGCTTTCCTGCTGCCTTCTCTTCCGGCTGCCTCCTCAGTGCGGCGGCCATTACAGCGCTCCGGGCTCCTCTTCCTCTCCGTCTCTCCTGCACAAGCCTGGAAACAGCACCGCAAAACTGTGAGTCGCTTCTGCCCAGTCGGGGCAGAAGCTTAGAGAATTTTTTTCTCCCCCGTAGCGCAGGTTGCCACACGCTGAGTTTAGCGACGCTATTTGAGTCGCTGGAGGTTTTTGCGATGCAGAGTTGATCGCAATGATTTAGCGATTTAAGTGTGGTATTTTTGAGACGTTTTTTCTGTCTCTACCTGCTGCCTCATAGAGGCTCCTGGAACTCGCACATCTGTCACTTTAATACAGGTTGTGAAGAGTTTTGTGATTTTAACCCCTTATCAAGCGGTTAAATCTTAATGGTGGGCTGGGGTAACCTTTTTTCTTTAAGAGTTAACCCTTCAGCGTCTGGTTAAAAAGTTTTTTTCCTAAAACCACATTTTTTTCGTGTTACTATCAGTGTAACCTGTCATTGTACTGGGTAAGACATGTCAGATCAGGGCACAGGTGCAGATCATCATCCAGCTCCGTTACGAGATCAGTCTCGCATATCTGACACACAGACCTCGACATCGAGTGCAGCGGTCGGAGGACCCAGTGATGTAAAGATGGAGGCTCTCACTCGTTCGATTGATGCCTGTCTAACCTTATAGGTTGTTGGGTGTCAGCCAAACCCCCTCATAGCAGGAACCGTCATAGGCCGGTGTCTTTTCGCTCGTATAGCGACTCAGAGAGTTCTGACGTGGAGGGTTCCCCTTTAAGTTCAGAGGGGATATCCAAATCGGATAGAGAGGATCGGCAAACGCACTCTGCTTTTTGCTCGGGTCGTGTAGAGGCTTTAATTGAGGCAATGAGGGAGGCGTTGCAGTTACAGGAGGATGTAACTACTCGCCCTGGTAAGTTGGCCAGGATGTTCCAGGAGTCGCATAAGTCAGTCGCGACTTTGCCATCTCTGATTGAGTTCAACCAGGCAGTGGAGAAGGAGCGTCTGTGTCCAGACAAGCGTTTTCAGGGGACTCGTCTTTTGGAGTCACTGTATCCGTGTGCTACGGAATCTATGATTTTTGGATTCATCTCCGAGGTGGATGTCTCCTTATCTCAGCTTAGCAAATCTTCTTTACTTCCTATTAAAGGGAAGGCGAGTTTGCAGGACCCGCTAGACAGAAGAGCGGAGTCAGCGGCAAAGTCCATTTATGAAGCCACGGGTTATGTGTCACACTGTCTAATGATATGTATACAATGTCAGTAAACTATTAATACAGGAACAACACTCTATACAACAACTAGTATAGCAACATCAGCATGTAAGTATAGAATAGATTTACCTGACACGATATCAGCTGAACTCAGGGTTAATCTTGAGGACTTGATGAGCTGAAACAGGAAAGAGGTGGACCGGGATCTAACCTGACCCTAAACTGGGGTCCTAACTAATCCCTCACCTTGGAGGTACTGATAATGGTTCAGAGGTCCAAGTCTCCAACCTAACCCTGTCTCCTATCAGACCCTGAACCCTGTAATCAGTCCTAAGAAGGATCCTGACTACCACCAAAGGGATATGGGCTGATCTCAGCTAAATACACAGATTAGACATATAAGACAGACAGGATAACACTCGCTTGCATACACACTCAAACACCAAAGGAACATAAATGGTCTGGGAAATAAACTCTAACCAAGTTGAGCTTAGAACAACTAAGGAGCTCACAACTAAAGTCTATACAGATTCATTCCTATCTCTGGTCTGCATGAAGGTTTCACTGGCAACTCCCCAAGCAGACAACCAGGAATTTAAAGGAAACCAATCAACAAATAATCAATTGCAGCCGGGAGAAACTGCACCCAGTCCCAGAACCGAGCACAGACAGAATTAACTCCCTAGCTGCCAAACACAAAGAAACAGCAGCTCAGCTGTGAGAAGTCAAAATGTGCAACCGCGACGATCTTCGTGGCAATGCACACATGACAGTACCCCCCCTTCTACGAGGGGCCTCCGGACCCTCAGGGCCAGGCCTGCCCGGGTGAGTTCTGTGGAAGGTCCGAACCAAACGATCTGCGTTAACATCAGACACAGGGACCCACGTCCTCTCCTCTGGACCATACCCCTTCCAATGCACCAAGTACTGAAGGGACCGGCGATTCAGACGTGAGTCAATGATCTTTGATACTTGAAATTCCAAGTTACCATTGACCAACACAGGAGGAGGAGGTAGAGGTGACGGTATGACTGGTGCCACATACCTTTTAAGTAATGACTTGTGGAACACATTATGAATTTTAAACGTAGGAGGGAGGTCCAGACGAAATGCCACAGGATTAATTATGGAACTGATCCTGTACGGCCCGATGAATCTGGGACCCAGTTTCCAGGAGGGCACTTTAAGTTTTATATTCCTGGTAGACAACCATACCAGATCGTTCACATTCAGATCTGGACCAGAAACTCTCCTCCTATCAGCCATACGTTTGTAACGGTTCCCCATCGCACTCAGATTATTCAATACACCTCTCCACACAGAAGCAAGTGACGACGAGAAACGCTCCTCCTCAGGAACCCCAGAAGGGCCCCCCCCATTGAAAGTACAAAACTGGGGATGGAAACCATATGCCCCAAAAAACGGGGACTTACCAGTGGACTCGCTCCGCCTGTTGTTAAGAGCGAACTCTGCCAGAGGCAAGAAAGAAGACCAGTCCTCTTGGTTCTCTGAGACAAAACACCGGAGATATGTCTCTAAGCTCTGATTCAGACGCTCTGTCTGACCATTGGTCTGCGGATGAAAAGCCGAGGAAAATGACAATTGCATCCCCCGACGTAAACAAAATGCCCTCCAAAATTTGGACACAAACTGAGACCCCCTATCTGACACCACATCAGAAGGCAACCCATGAAGTCTAACGATCTCCCTAATGAACACCTGCGCCAGAGTTTTAGCATTAGGGAGTGCAGGAAGAGCAACGAAATGTGCCATCTTACTGAACCTGTCAACAACCACCAGTATGACAGTATTCCCTGACGACGGAGGAAGGTCCGTAATGAAGTCCATAGATAAATGAGTCCATGGACGCTCCGGAAGTTTCAAGGGTAAAAGGGTCCCAGACGGACGGGTATGAGTGGTTTTAGAGCGAGCACACACCCCACATGACGCGACAAAAGTTATAACATCTTTATTAGCATTAGGCCACCAAAACCGGCGAGAAAGGAGATCTAAAGTAGCCTTACTCCCTGGATGTCCTGCTAGAGCAGAATTATGATGTGCCTCAATAACCTTTTGTCTCAACAGATTTGGGACAAACAGTCTCCCTGGAGGTCCTGCAGGGGCGTCCCCCTGAGCCTCTAACACCTCCTCCTCAAGCTCAGAACATACAGCCGACACTACCACCCCCTCCTGAAGGATAGGACTCGGGTCATCCGTTTTCCCGGCCCCTGGGAAACTGCGAGACAAGGCATCAGCCTTTACATTCTTAGACCCCGGGCGATAAGTGACGACAAAATTAAACCTGGTAAAAAACAACGACCATCGAGCTTGTCTGGAATTCAGACGCTTAGCGGATTCCAAATACAACAGGTTCTTGTGATCAGTAATAACGGTAACCGGGTGGACTGCCCCCTCCAAAAAGTGACGCCATTCTTCAAAAGCTATGGCCAAAAGTTCCCTATTGCCGATATCATAATTCCTTTCGGCGGACGACAATTTCTTAGAAAAGAAAGCGCACGGATGCCATTTACCAGGGGACGGACCCTGGGACAATATAGCACCCACCCCTACGTCAGACGCATCCACCTCCACAATGAACGGCTGAGATGCATCTGGTTGGATGAGAACGGGTGCCGAAGCAAAACATTTCTTCAAAGAGGAAAAGGCTTGGCAAGCTTTGTCCGACCATTTAGAAAAATCCGTCCCTTTTCTTGTCATGTCAGTGAGAGGTTTGACGACAGATGAGAAATTACAAATAAATTTCCGGTAGTAGTTAGCAAACCCCAAAAAACGCTGCAGAGCCTTAAGATCCCCTGGCTGATCCCATTCAAGCACTGCTCTCACCTTTTCAGGGTCCATACGGAAACCGGAGGCTGACACCAAAAAACCCAAAAACTGAAGTTCCTGTACGGCAAATACACACTTCTCCAGTTTGGCGTATAGTTTATTGTCTCGCAAGATCTGCAACACCTGTCTCACATGCTCCTGATGAGACACAAGATCTGGCGAGTAAATTAAAATGTCGTCCAAATATACAACCACAAACAGCCCCACAAGGTGACGAAAAATGTCATTAACAAAATGTTGGAATACTGCTGGTGCAGTAGTCAGACCAAAAGGCATGACTAGGTTCTCATAATGTCCCTCCGGCGTGTTAAACGCCGTTTTCCACTCATCCCCCTCTTTTATCCTAATCAGATTATACGCCCCCTGAGATCCAATTTAGAAAACCATTTGGCGCCAACAATTTGATTGAAGAGATCAGGAATAAGAGGGAGTGGATACGGATCTCGAACAGTAATCCGATTAAGTTCGCGGAAATCCAAGCAAGGGCGTAGGCCCCCATCTTTCTTCTTCACAAAGAAGAACCCCGCGGCTACTGGGGAAGATGAAGGTCTAATATGCCCTTTGGCCAGACTTTCAGAAATATAATCTTTCATAGCCTGCCTCTCAGGACCAGAAAGATTATACAACCTAGCTTTAGGCAACTTAGCATCAGGCAAATAACACAATAGATCAACATATCAGTTACTATATGTACCATATCATGGCAAGTATGCTGACATCATGTCAGAAGTTAGTAAACTGAAAATATGAGGACCATAATGGACCAACTGCATATATAATATATATAGCCACACCGAGAGAAATAAGCAGTCAAAAGGTCAAATGTAGCAAAAATAGAAAACACTTTATTATTGTACTAGGATAAAAGAATAGCACAGCAGATAAATACCGCATGTGCCTCAGTGCAAATACAAAAGACAGGGGAAGCCGCATGTGGTAGACTAAACACACAAATGTCTGATACTACTTGTCACAGATAGTATTCAACTATATTGTAATGCATAGATGCAGAATACTATCTGTGACAAGTAGTATCAGACATTTGTGTGTTTAGTCTACCACATGCGGCTTCCCCTGTCTTTTGTATTTGCACTGAGGCACATGCGGTATTTATCTGCTGTGCTATTCTTTTATCCTAGTACAATAATAAAGTGTTTTCTATTTTTGCTACATTTGACCTTTTGACTGCTTATTTCTCTCGGTGTGGCTATATAACTTAGCATCAGGAAGGAGATTAATAGAGCAGTCATACACGCGATGAGGAGGCAACTCCTGACACCCCTCCTCAGAGAAAACATCCCCAAAATCCTCCAAAAAAGGAGGCAATGTACTAGGCACGACCGCACTGATGACTGTGTTCATGCAGTTGCTTTTGCAAAACTCACCCCATTGGCTTATTTCTCTGGACTGCCAATTAATCACAGGGTTATGTTTAACCAACCAAGGAAGTCCCAACACAATGGGAGTAGGTAGACCCTCCAACACATAACAAGATAATTGTTCCCTATGTATTGCCCCTACCCGAAGGTCAATGTTATGAACCTCATGAACAAAGCTACCTTGGCCGAGAGGCCTGGCGTCAATGGAGAATATAGGGATCGGTTTGACCAATACACTCAGATGCATACCTTGAGCCTGAGCAAACTGAGCGTCAACCAGATTAGCCCCGGAACCACTATCAAGAAGAACAGAAATCTCTCCACTCTCGTACAACTACCACCTCCACTGGTACAAGGAATTGAGAAGAACTGGCGGATGAAATACATACTCCCAGGTTGTCGTCCACCACACAACCTGGGATTAACAGTTTTCCGGCGACTTTTGGCTCAACAAGGCACGGGATGGACATTCTCCAACAAAATGTCCCTCTTTCCCGCAGAAAAAACATCTTCTAGTCCTGCGGCGTACCGCCAATCCCCTCCTACGAAATGATGTCCCTCCCAACTGCATAGGCTCATCCGAACAGACAAGGGGAACCTCAACATAAGGGACTTTAGTGGTAGGTGGAGAAACAACAGGGAGTGGGGTTACCTCACCCCTCTCCCGAAGCCGTCTATCAGTACGGATAGCTAAGGCCATAGCAGCCTCCAGAGAAGGAGGAGACTCATACTGAGCCAAAACGTCTTTTAATTTATCAGAAAGCCCATGACAAAACTGGCTCCTAAGAGCTGGGTCATTCCACTGAGTATCTGTGGCCCATCTACGAAACTCAGAAGCAAATTCCTCTGCCGGACGATCTCCCTGCTGTATCTTACGTAATTTTGTCTCAGCAAGAGAGACCCGATCTGGGTCATCATATACCAATCCCAGGGCAGTAAAAAATTGATCTACAGACAGTAGAGCGGGATCCCGGAGGAAGGGAAAATGCCCAGGATTGAGGGTCCCCTTGCAGAAGTGAGATAACAATTCCCACTCTCTGCTCCTCAATCCCTGATGATCGAGGCCGAAGCCGAAAATACAATTTACATGCCTCCCGGAAGGTGAAAAATTTGTCTCGCCCACCAGTGAACCTGTCCGGGAGAGCTACTTTAGGTTCAACTCTGGTTTGCTCCAGGGGAGACAAAACTTTGGACTTAATGTCCGTCAGCTCCATGGATAATCCCTGCAACTGCAGAGCCAGCTGGCTACTGGATCCATGGTAACTGGAGATAATTTTTATGGCCAGTGAAAATGTCACACTGTCTAATGATATGTATACAATGTCAGTAAACTATTAATACAGGAACAACACTCTATACAACAACTAGTATAGCAACATCAACATGTAAGTATAGAATAGATTTACCTGACACGATATCTGCTGAACTCAGGGTTAATCTTGAGGACTTGATGAGCTGAAACAGGAAAGAGGTGGACCGGGATCTAACCTGACCCTAAACTGGGGTCCTAACTAATCCCTCACCTTGGAGGTACTGATAATGGTTCAGAGGTCCAAGTCTCCAACCTAACCCTGTCTCCTATCAGACCCTGAACCCTGTAATCAGTCCTAAGAAGGATCCTGACTACCACCAAAGGGATATGGGCTGATCTCAGCTAAATACACAGATTAGACATATAAGACAGACAGGATAACACTCGCTTGCATACACACTCAAACACCAAAGGAACATAAATGGTCTGGGAAATAAACTCTAACCAAGTTGAGCTTAGAACAACTAAGGAGCTCACAACTAAAGTCTATACAGATTCATTCCTATCTGTGGTCTGCATGAAGGTTTCACTGGCAACTCCCAAGCAGACAACCAGGAATTTAAAGGAAACCAATCAACAAATAATCAATTGCAGCCGGGAGAAACTGCACCCAGTCCCAGAACCGAGCACAGACAGAATTAACTCCCTAGCTGCCAAACACAAAGAAACAGCAGCTCAGCTGTGAGAAGTCAAAATGTGCAACCGCGACGATCTTCGTGGCAATGCACACATGACATTATGGCTTCGGAGCGATGCTAGGCTCCATGTGTGTTTATAAAGCTGCCCTGGTCTGGTTGGACCGTTTGCGGAGGAAATGTGAACCTCAAGTGCCTGAGGTGGATGGACTGTTTGAATTGTTAGAAAGTGCCTTACAATATGGCCATGATGCAAACCTGGACACTGTTTCACTGCTGTCCAGGGCTCAATCCTCGGCGGTCTCAGTCAGGAGGGCACTGTGGCTTAGACAGTGGACCGGTGATGCGGTTTCTAAACATGGTTTGCTAGCCTTAGCTTACAAGGGCGGTCAGTTATTTGGATCTGACCTTACGGAACTGATTGCCAAAGCAAAGGCAAAGGAGACAGCTTTACCACAGCGAAGAACTGTGGCTTCTACGTCTGGCAGGCCTGGTACCAGTAGTGGTCGACGATCCTTTCGTTCCAGGGGACGATTCGGTCAGCCCTCATGGGGGTCGGGTCGTCCCTCTTTTTCGGGGAAAAAGACAAATCAGAAATCCCGCGCTCCCTGGAAACAGAGTTTCCGTCAAGATAAAAGGGAATCTGACAAAAAGCCCGCTAAGGCGGATTGACGCCAGGGTCCCGCTCGAGGGCTCTGAGTGGGGGGTCGCCTGCTCCAATTCAAATTGACTTGGGTTTCCCGTGTCCCAGACTCCTGGGTGACGCGGGTTGTCTCGGCAGGCTATTTCATAGAGTTCTCTTCCCGACCCCCGAACAGTTATTGCTAGTCTCGCATTCCATCAGAGCCCGAGCTATGTGCCGCTTTACTGCAGGAAGTCGACTTTCTTCTGCAGAAGGGTGTGGTGGTTCCGGTTCCACCAGAGGACAGGGGAAGAGGTTTTTATTCCAACCTCTTTGTAGTTCCCAAAAAAGAGGGAAAGTTTCACCCCGTCCTGGATCTCAAAAGATTGAACCGGCATGTCCACGCCCGAAAGTTTCGCATGGAGTCGCTTCGCTCCGTAGTGGCAGCATTGTCGCCGAATGATTTTTTGGTGTCAATCGACATACGCGACGCCTATTTGCACGTTCCAATCGGAAGGGCTCACCAGCGTTATCTTCGCTTTGCCATAGGACAGGATCATTACCAATTTGTGGCTCTACCATTCGGTTTGGCCTCGGCACCCAGAGTCTTTACAAAAATTCTGGCACCTCTCATGGCTATACTTCGAAGACAGGGAGTCACGATCCTTCCCTATCTGGACGACCTCTTGATTGTGGCATCCTCAAAGGAGGAGGCTGTGACGGCTCGCAATCTATCCCTTCAGCTCCTGGAGGACTTCGGGTGGCTGGTCAATTGGGAGAAGTCGTCTCTGGAACCGTCACAATCAATCCTGTTTCTGGGGATGCATTTCAACACAATACGAGCAGTGGTGTCTCTTCCTCCAGACAAGCAAGCATGTCTCATCCGACATACGCAGGTGATGAAGTCTTCAGTGACAATGTCTCTTCGGAGATGTATGCGTCTTCTGGGGTTGATGGTGGCTTCAATGGAGGCACTTCCATTTGCCCAGTTTCATTCCAGGATGCTCCAAAGGTTCATTCTAAACCGCTGGGATCGGTCGCAGTCCTCACTGGATTGCAGTGTGGTTATCTCCCGCAAGGTACGAGAGTCTCTGGGATGGTGGATCCGTTCGACAGAATTGTCTCGGGGGAAGTCCTTTCTTCCTCTGAAGTGGTCAGTCATAACCATCGATGCCAGCCTGACGGGCTGGGGGGGCGTTTGGAACGATCTCTGGATTCAGGGAGTATGGTCGCCAGAGGAGTCTGTCTTGCCGATCAACATCCTCGAATTGAGGGCAATTTTCCTTTGCCTCCAACACTGGACGGTCCCTTTACACCAGGGGTGGGCAATTAATTTTGCCAGGGGGCCGCATGAGAAATTGGGATGGTTTTAGAGGGCCGGACTAATATAATTAACTCCGTTCTACCCAATACTGTATATATACATATATATATATATATAACTGTATACTGTATATATACATACCTGCCCATTATCATCATCTTCTCCCCATCATCATCAATGCCTCCCCATTATCAGCAATGCCTGCCCATCATCATCTTCTCCCCATCATCAATGCCTGCCCATTATCATCAATGCCTACCCATTATCATCATCTTCTCCCCATCATCATCAATGCCTCCCCATTATCAGCAATGCCTGCCCATCATCATCTTCTCCCCATCATCAATGCCTGCCCATTATCATCAATACCTGCCCATTATCATCATCTTCTCCCCATCATCATCAATGCCTGCCCATCATCATCATCATCTTCTCCCCATCATCAATGCCTGCCATTATCATCAATACCTGCCCATTATCATCATCTTCTGTCCATCATCATCAATGCCTGCCCATCATCATCATCATCATCTTCTCCCCATCATCAATGCCTGCCCATTATCATCAATACCTGCCCATTATCATCATCTTCTCCCCATCATCATCAATGCCTCCCCATTATCAGCAATGCCTGCCCATCATCATCTTCTCCCCATCATCAATGCCTGCCCATTATCATCAATGCCTGCCCATTATCATCATCTTCTCCCCATCATCATCAATGCCTCCCCATTATCAGCAATGCCTGCCCATCATCACACACAGACAGCACATAAGCACTCTCTCACATACATACACACACACACACACACACACACACACACAAAGCACCGCACTACATAGACACAGACACACACAGAGACAGTGTTACCTGTCCAGCGTCCCCGCTCTCTGACACAGCCGGCCGCTGAATGATGACGTCATTCAGCGGCCGGCTGTGAGAGGAAGCGCCGGTGGAGCCCGGAGCTGCAGCAGCGGAGGCACGGGAGAGGTAAGTATTGTGCCAGCTGATGCCGGGGCCCTGAGACTGCCGGAGCGCCTCCGCGGGCCGGTCACTGACAGCCGGCGGGCCGGATGCGGCCCGCGGGCCGCCCCTTGCCCGGGTCTGCTTTACACGGTCTACCTGTCCGAGTGCAGACAGACAATGCGACGACGGTCGCTTATATCAATCACCAAGGCGGGACGAGGAGTTCCAGGCTCATGGTGGAGGTATCTCGGATCCTGATATGGGCAGAGACCAGAGTCCCAGCCATCTCTGCGATCCACATTCCAGGAGTTCAGAATATCACGGCGGACTTTCTAAGTCGCGAGAAGATGGATCCCGGAGAATGGAGTCTCCATCCAGATATTTTTGCACTGCTGTGCTCCCGTTGGGGTACTCCTCAGGTGGATCTGATGGCATCCAGGGCCAATGCCAAGTTACCGACATTCGTGTCCAGGTACAGGGATCCAAAGGCTGTAGCGGTGGATGCTCTAGTGACCCCGTTGGACCAATTCAACCTAATCTATGTGTTTCCGCCGATTTCTATGCTACCTCTGGTACTCCGTCGGATCAGGCTGGAGAGAATCTCAGCTATATTGATAGCTCCAGATTGGCCAAGGAGGACGTGGTTCTCGACACTGGTGTCGCTTCTAGCGGCACCGCCATTTTTACTTCGTCATCCAGACCTGAAGTCTCTTGCGTTTGACGGCGTGGCTCTTGAGACCGAAATTTTGACCCGTAGAGGTTTCTCAGCCGAAGTCATTGCTACTCTGCGTGCTGCTAGAGGTCCGGCTACTACTAGGATTTACCACAGGACTTGGGAAGCCTTCTTTTGTGGTGTTCGAGTTTTCAAAGAACCCGAGAAAATTTTCTATTCCCAATTTGTTGGCTTTTATGCAACATGGGTTGGACAAAGGTTTGGCCGTTAGTACCCTGAGGGGTCAGGGTTCTGCTCTGTCTTTACTTTTTCGGAGGGCTATCGCCTCGCGTAGGGACGTGCGTTCATTTTTTCGTGGAATAACCCGTCAGTTTCCGCCGCGGAGGACACATGTATCTCCTTGGCGGCTCAATCTTGTTTTGGAGGCTCTTCAACGTCAGCCTTTTGAGCCTATGGATTCTGTTAGCCTTTATTTACTTTCTTGGAAGGTGGCCTTCCTAGTGGCAGTCACCTCTTTGAGGAGGGTTTCTGAGTTGGCGGCTCTTTCTTGCTCGCCTCCCTTCTTGGAGTTTCACCCGAATCCTGTGGTGCTTCGCACTCGGGGCGACTTCCTACCTAAGGTGGTGTCGCGATTCCATGTTAACCAGGATATTGTGTTGCCTTCTCTTTGTCCGAGGCCAAGGACTGTGAAGGAACGGGCCTTGCACACATTGGATTTGGTGCGGGCTTTGAAATTCTACTTGAATGTTACTCAAGGTTTTCGGAAATCAGACTCTCTGTTTGTGATTCCAGCAGGTCGTCGACGTGGTCAGCGAGCTTCCAAGGGTTCTATAGCTCGCTGGATTAGGTCGGCCATTTTGGAGGCTTACCGACTTAAGGGCGAACCTTGCCCGATTAAACTTCGAGCTCACTCCACGAGGGCTGTGGGCTCATCGTGGGCCTTCCATCAAGGGGCCTCGGCAGCTCAGCTCTGCCGGGCGGCGACCTGGCGCTCCGTCCACACTTTTACAAAATTTTATAAGGTGGACGTTAGTGCTTCCGCTGATGCAGCCTTGGGACGTAGGGTCCTGCAGGCAGCGGTAGTTTAAGAGTTTAGTTAACTTGTTTTTGGCGCCTGTTGCGCTTTTATTTAGGTTGTTGGGTTTCTGCCTATTTTGGTTTTCGTTTCCCACCCTAATTTTTGAACTGCTTTGGGACGTCCCATCAGTAATGAATCCTGTGGCTCTCTTCCTTCCATCTGCAGCTGAAAGACGGATTTTGGTAAGAACTTACCTGTAAAATCCTTTTCAGCGAAGGAAGGAAGAGAGACACAGATCCCTCCCATGGCAGAAGTGTGTTGTTGATTTACAGAAGCAGCATGGCCCTTCTCTGATAGCGATTTCTGGGCTGAGGTCGACGCGCTACGGCTCTGTTCCAGCATTGCCAGCTCATCGCAGTGGTCAGGTTCCGTGAGTAGTACCTGGAACTGTGTGGTTTTTTGCCTATCTGCATGCATAACCTGTATTCTTGTGTTTTTGTCTCTGAAGTTCTTCAGAAGGGGTTATGTTGCTCCGCTGGTGATATTGCTCTTCCTTAAGCTTGTGTACAACTGGAGAAAGCTGAGTAGGAGGAGCCCGAGCTGGAGGGGCCGGTCAGCACGCTTTTTTTAATCTGAGGTGACTATCCCGTCTGGGCTCCGCCTACCCATCAGTAATGAATCCTGTGTCTCTCTTCCTTCCTTCGCTGAAAAGGATTTTACAGTTAAGTTCTTACCAAAATCCGTCTTTTTCAGTCATTGACCTCACAAAAGAGTATTGGCAGGTGCCCCTAACAAAAGCAGCGAGAGAGAAAACGGCTTTTGTAACACCCGAGGGACTGTTCCAGTATATAGTCCTACCCTTCGGGTTGCATGGCGCTCCAGCGACATTCCAGAGGTTAATGGACGTTGTTCTTCGTCCTCATCGCCGATATGCCGCGGCCTATCTGGACGATATTGTGGTGTACAGTACAGACTGGGAAAGTCACTTAGCCAAGGTACAGGCGGTGATAGATTCTCTGAGACAAGTAGGGCTAACTGCCAACCCAAAGAAGTGTTCCATAGGGTTGGAGGAAGCTCGGTACCTGGGGTATGTGATTGGGAGAGGAGTTATCAAACCCCAAATAAACAAAGTGGAGGCAATCCAAAACTGGCCCCGTCCCCTCACCACAAAACAAGTGAAAGGGTTTTTGGGGTTAGTGGGATACTACCGGCGGTTTATTCCCAATTTTGCAACCCTGTCGGCGCCGTTAACTGACTGCCTAAAAGGGAGGAAGTCAGTAATGGTGCGATGGAATGATCAGCTTGAAGAAGCGTTTGTAAAACTAAAAGGGGCACTGTGTGGGTCACCAGTTCTGATCACACCCGACTTCAAAAGAGAATTCATTGTCCAGACTGATGCGTCAGAGGTAGGTCTGGGTGCCGTGTTGTCTCAGGAGGTTAACGGGGAGGAGCATCCTATTAGTTTCCTGAGTCGAAAGCTTACTCCAGCTGAAACCAGATACAGCATTGTAGAGAGAGAGTGCCTGGCCATCAAGTGGGCACTGGAGTCATTGCGCTACTATCTGTTGGGGATAACGTTTCGGTTGGTAACTGATCATTCCCCTCTGACTTGGATGAGTCAAGCCAAAGAGAGAAATGCACGTGTCACCAGGTGGTTTCTGTCTCTGCAAAATTTCAAATTTTCAGTAGAACATCGGGCAGGCAAATTACAGGGGAACGCAGATGCACTGTCCAGAGTTTACTGTATGTCATGTGTCCACCCTCCTAAGGTTGAACAAAGGGGGAGGTATGTGGTACACCAAAGGGGGTCTTGATGGATGGGAGATATATTTCTCTTAGCAGACTGGAGTTTGGTCAGCATTTTCCCTGATCGCAAGGACCTGTGATGAGGTCATAGTCACGTGATCAGGTCAGCTGATGTGTACCTCACCTGAGGGTGTGGACTAGGCTTATAAAACAAGGAGCTGTTGTAGTTGTTGGGTGTGGAAGGAAGGAGTTTGGCTGGAGTCAGCCTGGAAGATTGTTTTTGTGACAGTGTGTCAGTGTGCACCAGGAAGCGAGTACCAGACCACCCGGGAATGGCACCTGGCGGTCTCTGCTGACCTGCAGCCGCTTTGAACTAAAAGCCTGTGTGTATGCCTCATTACTGCGGCCCGGCCCCTGCCTACCAGAGCGGATCCCTACAAAATATAGAAGAGTTTACCTCTCCACTCATCAGATAATAGAAATATAGAAGAGTTTACCTCTCCACTCAGCAGATAATAATAGAAGTATAGAAGAGTTTACCTCTCCACTCAGCAGATAATAGAAATATAGAAGAGTTTACCTCTCAACTCAGCAGATAATAATAGAAATATAGAAGAGTTTACCTCTCCACTCAGCAGATAATAATAGAAATATAGAAGAGTTTACCTCTCCACTCAGCAGATAATAATAGAAATATAGAAGAGTTTACCTCTCCACTCAGCAGATAATAGAAATATAGAAGAGTTTACCTCTCCACTCAGCAGATAATAGAAATATAGAAGAGTTTACCTCTCCACTCAGCAGATAATAATAGAAATATAGAAGAGTTTACCTCTCCACTCAGCAGATAATAGAAATATAGAAGAGTTTACCTCTCCACTCAGCAGATAATATAGAAATATAGAAGAGTTTACCTCTCCACTCAGCAGATAATAGAAATATAGAAGAGTTTACCCTCCACTCAGCAGTAATATAGAAATATATAAGAGTTTACCTCTCCACTCAGCAGATAATAATAGAAAATAGAAGAGTTTACCTCTCCACTCACAGATAATAGAAATATAGAAGAGTTTACCTCTCCACTCAGCAGATAATAGAAATATAGAAGAGTTTACCTCTCCACTCACAGATAAATAGAAATATAGAAGAGTTTACCTCTCCACTCAGCAGATAATATAGAAATATAGAAGAGTTTACCTCTCCACTCAGCAGATAATAATAGAAATATAGAAGAGTTTACCTCTCCACTCAGCAGATAATAGAAATATAGAAGAGTTTACCTCTCCACTCAGCAGATAATATAGAAATATAGAAGAGTTTACCTCTCAACTCAGCAGATAATAATAGAAATATAGAAGAGTTTACCTCTCCACTCACAGATAATAATAGAAATATAGAAGAGTTTACCTCTCCACTCAGCAGATAATATAGAAATATAGAAGAGTTTACCTCTCCACTCAGCAGATAATGATAGAAATATAGAAGAGTTTACCTCTCCACTCAGCAGATAATAATAGAAATATAGAAGAGTTTACCTCTCCACTCAGCAGATAATAATAGAAATATAGAAGAGTTTACCTCTCCACTCAGCAGATAATAGATAAAATATAGAAGAGTTTACCTCTCCACTCAGCAGATAATAGAAATATAGAAGAGTTTACCTCTCCACTCAGCAGATAATAATAGAAATATAGAAGAGTTTACCTCTCCACTCAGCAGATAATAGAAATATAGAAGAGTTTACCTCTCCACTCAGCAGATAATGATAGAAATATAGAAGAGTTTACCTCTCCACTCAGCAGATAAATAGAAATATAGAAGAGTTTACCTCCACTCAGCAGTAATGATAGAAATATATAAGAGTTTACCTCTCCACTCAGCAGATAATATAGAAAAATAGAAGAGTTTACCTCTCCACTCAGCAGATAATAGAAATATAGAAGAGTTTACCTCTCCACTCAGCAGATAATATAGAAATATAGAAGAGTTTACCTCTCACTCAGCAGATAATAATAGAAAATAGAAGAGTTTACCCCCTCCACTCATCAGATAATAATAGAAATATAGAAGAGTTTACCTCTCCACTCAGCAGATAATATAGAAATATAGAAGAGTTTACCTCTCACTCAGCAGATTATAATAGAAATATAGAAGAGTTTACCTCCACATCAGAAATATATAGAAATATAGAGAGTTTACCCTCCACTCAGCAGATAATATAGAAATATAGAAGAGTTTACCTCTCCACTCAGCAGATAATAATAGAAATATAGAAGACTTTACCTCCCACTCAGCAGTAATAATAGAAATATAGAGAGTTTACCTCTCCACTCAGCAGATAATAGAAATATAGAAGAGTTTACCTCTCCACTCAGCAGATAATAATAGAAATATAGAAGATTTACCTCTCCACTCAGCAGATAATAATAGAAATATAGAAGAGTTTACCTCTCCACTCAGCAGAATATATAGAAATATAGAAGAGTTTACCTCTCCACTCAGCAGATAATAATAGAAATATAGAAGAGTTTACCTCTCAACTCAGCAGATAATATAGAAATATAGAAGAGTTTACCTCTCCACTCAGCAGATAATAATAGAAATATAGAAGAGTTTACCTCTCCACTCAGCAGATAATAATAGAAATATAGAAGAGTTTACCTCTCCACTCAGCAGATAAATAGAAATATAGAAGAGTTTACCTCTCCACTCAGCAGATAATATAGAAATATAGAAGAGTTTACCTCTCCACTCAGCAGATATATAATAGAAACTACTCAGAAGAAAAGAGTTTACCTCTCCACTCAGCAGATAATAGAAATATAGAAGAGTTTACCTCTCCACTCAGCAGATAATATAGAAATATAGAAGAGTTTACCTCTCCACTCAGCAGATAATAGAAATATAGAAGAGTTTACCCTCCACTCAGCAGATAATGATAGAAATATAAAGAGTTTACCTCTCCACTCAGCAGATAAAATAGAAAATATAAGAGTATTAAACATTTTCTCTCACTCAGCAGAATAATAGAAAATAAGAAGAGTTTACCTCTCCACTCAGCAGATAATAGAAATATAGAAGATTTACCTCTCCACTCACAATATAGAATATAAGAATTATAATAATAATAGAAATAGAAGAGTTTTCCTCTCCACTCATCAGATAATAGAAATATAGAAGAGTTTACCTCTCCACTCAGCAGATAATAGAAATATAAAAGAGTTTACCCCTCCATTCAGCAGATAATGATAGAAATATAGAAGAGTTTACCTCTCCACTCAGCAGATAATAATAGAAATATAGAAGAGTTTACCTCTCCACTCAGCAGATAATAATAGAAATATAGAAGACTTTACCTCTCCATTCAGCAGATAATGATAGAAATATAGAAGAGTTTACCTCTCCACTCATCAGATAATAATAGAAATATAGAAGAGTTTACCTCTCCGCTCAGCAGATAATAATAGAAATATAGAAGAGTTTACCTCTCCACTCAGCAGATAATAATAGAAATATAGAAGAGTTTACCTCTCCACTCAGCAGATAATGATAGAAATATAGAAGAGTTTACCTCTCCACTCAGCAGATAATGATAGAAATATAGAAGAGTTTACCTCTCCACTCAGCAGATAATAGAAATATAGAAGAGTTTACCTCTCCACTCAGCAGATAATAGAAATATAGAAGAGTTTACCTCTCCACTCAGCAGATAATAATAGAAATATAGAAGAGTTTACCTCTCCACTCAGCAGATAATAGAAATATAGAAGAGTTTACTGTTATGTTACGGTAGCTGAGGAGTGCAGGTAAAAAAGGAAATACACCAGAGCAGTTGGAATCTATGAGATTGCAGTACCCTGACTAACCACCGCAACTAGAGGCAGCCGTGGAGCGTTCCTACGTTGGTCCTAGACGCCTCGTCACAGCCTGAGAAACTAACTACACCTAAAGATAGAAATAGGAAAGCTATCTGCCCCGGAGCAGAACCCCAAAGATAATAGAAAGCCCCCAAACATGTAATGGCGGTTAGACAAGAGGAAATACTGACACAGAAAGAAAATAGTATGAGCAAACGCTGGGGCCCAAACTATCTAAATAGAAAAGGACAGGAAGGGCACTTACTGCAATCTCAGAAAACCCTGAAAAACACCAACTCTACTAATTTCAAAATCACCTGAGATCACACGACCTCTACCACCTAAATTAGTTCTCTGGTGCAACAAAATCAAAACAGTAGCCACTGAAAAAACTGGAAAAAGCAAAAGTACAAAACTCAGTGGCTGAACTAACTGAGGGGGCAAAAGCCCCCGGAGG
Organism: Oophaga sylvatica; assembly: GCA_033576555.1. Taxonomy (NCBI): domain Eukaryota; kingdom Metazoa; phylum Chordata; class Amphibia; order Anura; family Dendrobatidae; genus Oophaga; species Oophaga sylvatica. Next base: position 19,328 of record JARQOD010006165.1, on the reverse strand, counting down.
GACCCTGAAGGCCCCCACAGAAGTGCAGGACAAAATGCAAAAATATAGCACAAACACAAAAGAAGAAAATGTCTTATCTGATAGCAGGAGATGCAGACACGACACAGCAGGCTACAAGGGAAACTGGAAAGAAGGATTCAGACCAGAACAATTGATCACCGGCAACCCTGATGGGAAAATGACTCCCTTATATAAGACCAGTCAGTAACACCTGATTCCCAGTCCTCACAATCTTCACTAGTACCGCTTGTAACCACCAGAGGGAGCCTCTGCTCAGAACTCATCTCAAACCCATTCACAACAGTTTACCCCTCCACTCAGCAGCTAATGATAGAAATATATAAGAGTTTACCTCTCCACTCAGCAGATAATAGAAATATAGAAGAGTTTACCTCTCCACTCAGCAGATAATAGAAATATAGAAGAATTTACCCCTCCACTCAGCAGATAATAGAAATATAGAAGAGTTTACCTCTCCACTCATCAAATAATAGAAATATAGAAGAGTTTTCCTCTCCACTCAGCAGATAATAATAGAAATATAAAAGAGTTTACCCCTCCACTCAGCAGATAATGATAGAAATATAGAAGAGTTTACCTCTCCACTCAGCAGATAATAATAGAAATATAGAAGAGTTTTCCTCTCCACTCATCAGATAATAGAAATATAGAAGAGTTTTCCTCTCCACTCATCAGATAATAGAAATATAGAAGAGTTTTCCTCTCCACTCAGCAGATAATAATAGAAATATAAAAGAGTTTACCCTCCACTCAGCAGATAATGATAGAAATATAGAAGAGTTTACCTCTCCACTCAGCAGATAATAATAGAAATATAGAAGAGTTTACCTCTCCACTCAGCAGATAATGATAGAAATATAGAAGAGTTTACCTCTCCACTCAGCAGATAATGATAGAAATATAGAAGAGTTTACCTCTCCGCTCAGCAGATAATAGAAATATAGAAGAGTTTACCTCTCCACTCAGCAGATAATAATAGAAATATAGAAGAGTTTACCTCCCCACTCAGCATATAATGATAGAAATATAGAAGCGTTTACCTCTCCACTCAGCAGATAATAATAGAAATATAGAAGACTTTACCTCTCCACTCAGCAGATAATGATAGAAATATAGAAGAGTTTACCTCTCCACTCAGCAGATAATAATAGAAATATAGAAGAGTTTACCCTCCACTCATCAGATAATAATAGAAATATAGAAGAGTTTACCTCCCACTCAGCATATAATGATAGAAATATAGAAGAGTTTACCTCTCCACTCAGCAGATTATAATAGAAATATAGAAGAGTTTACCTCTCCACTCAGCAGATAATAGAAATATAGAGGAGTTTACCCCTCCACTCAGCAGATAATAGAAATATAGAAGAGTTTACCTCTCCACTCAGCAGATAATAATAGAAATATAGAAGACTTTACCTCCCCACTCAGCAGATAATAATAGAAACATAGAAGAGTTTACCTCTCCACTCAGCAGATAATAATAGAAATATAGAAGAGTTTATCTCTCCACTCAGCAGATAATGATAGAAATATAGAAGAGTTTACCCCTCCACTCATCAGATAATAATAGAAATATAGAAGAGTTTACCTCTCCACTCAGCAGATAATAATAGAAATATAGAAGAGTTTACCTCTCCACTCAGCAGATAATGATAGAAATATAGAAGAGTTTACCTCTCCACTCAGCAGATAATGATAGAAATATAGAAGAGTTTACCTCTCCACTCAGCAGATAATAGAAATATAGAAGAGTTTACCTCTCCACTCAGCAGATAATAGAAATATAGAAGAGTTTACCTCTCCACTCAGCAGATAATAATAGAAATATAGAAGAGTTTACCTCTCCACTCAGCAGATAATAGAAATATAGAAGAGTTTACTGTTATGTTACGGTAGCTGAGGAGTGCAGGTAAAAAAGGAAATACACCAGAGCAGTTGGAATCTATGAGATTGCAGTACCCTGACTAACCACCGCAACTAGAGGCAGCCGTGGAGCGTTCCTACGTTGGTCCTAGACGCCTCGTCACAGCCTGAGAAACTAACTACACCTAAAGATAGAAATAGGAAAGCTATCTGCCCCGGAGCAGAACCCCAAAGATAATAGAAAGCCCCCAAACATGTAATGGCGGTTAGACAAGAGGAAATACTGACACAGAAAGAAAATAGTATGAGCAAACGCTGGGGCCCAAACTATCTAAATAGAAAAGGACAGGAAGGGCACTTACTGCAATCTCAGAAAACCCTGAAAAACACCAACTCTACTAATTTCAAAATCACCTGAGATCACACGACCTCTACCACCTAAATTAGTTCTCTGGTGCAACAAAATCAAAACAGCAGCCACTGAAAAAACTGGAAAAAGCAAAAGTACAAAACTCAGTGGCTGAACTAACTGAGGGGGCAAAAGCCCCCGGAGGGACCCTGAAGGCCCCCACAGAAGTGCAGGACAAAATGCAAAAATATAGCACAAACACAAAAGAAGAAAATGTCTTATCTGATAGCAGGAGATGCAGACACGACACAGCAGGCTACAAGGGAAACTGGAAAGAAGGATTCAGACCAGAACAATTGATCACCGGCAACCCTGATGGGAAAATGACTCCCTTATATAAGACCAGTCAGTAACACCTGATTCCCAGTCCTCACAATCTTCACTAGTACCGCTTGTAACCACCAGAGGGAGCCTCTGCTCAGAACTCATCTCAAACCCATTCACAACAGTTTACCCCTCCACTCAGCAGCTAATGATAGAAATATATAGAGTTTACCTCTCCACTCAGCAGATAATAGAAATATAGAAGAGTTTACCTCTCCACTCAGCAGATAATAGAAATATAGAAGAATTTACCCCTCCACTCAGCAGATAATAGAAATATAGAAGAGTTTACCTCTCCACTCATCAAATAATAGAAATATAGAAGAGTTTTCCTCTCCACTCAGCAGATAATAATAGAAATATAAAAGAGTTTACCCCTCCACTCAGCAGATAATGATAGAAATATAGAAGAGTTTACCTCTCCACTCAGCAGATAATAATAGAAATATAGAAGAGTTTTCCTCTCCACTCATCAGATAATAGAAATATAGAAGAGTTTTCCTCTCCACTCATCAGATAATAGAAATATAGAAGAGTTTTCCTCTCCACTCAGCAGATAATAATAGAAATATAAAAGAGTTTACCCCTCCACTCAGCAGATAATGATAGAAATATAGAAGAGTTTACCTCTCCACTCAGCAGATAATAATAGAAATATAGAAGAGTTTACCTCTCCACTCAGCAGATAATGATAGAAATATAGAAGAGTTTACCTCTCCACTCAGCAGATAATGATAGAAATATAGAAGAGTTTACCTCTCCGCTCAGCAGATAATAGAAATATAGAAGAGTTTACCTCTCCACTCAGCAGATAATAATAGAAATATAGAAGAGTTTACCTCCCCACTCAGCATATAATGATAAGAAATATAGAAGCGTTTACCTCTCCACTCAGCAGATAATAATAGAAATATAGAAGACTTTACCTCTCCACTCAGCAGATAATGATAGAAATATAGAAGAGTTTACCTCTCCACTCAGCAGATAATAATAGAAATATAGAAGAGTTTACCCCTCCACTCATCAGATAATAATAGAAATATAGAAGAGTTTACCTCCCCACTCAGCATATAATGATAGAAATATAGAAGAGTTTACCTCTCCACTCAGCAGATTATAATAGAAATATAGAAGAGTTTACCTCTCCACTCAGCAGATAATAGAAATATAGAGGAGTTTACCCCTCCACTCAGCAGATAATAGAAATATAGAAGAGTTTACCTCTCCACTCAGCAGATAATAATAGAAATATAGAAGACTTTACCTCCCCACTCAGCAGATAATAATAGAAACATAGAAGAGTTTACCTCTCCACTCAGCAGATAATAATAGAAATATAGAAGAGTTTATCTCTCCACTCAGCAGATAATGATAGAAATATAGAAGAGTTTACCCCTCCACTCATCAGATAATAATAGAAATATAGAAGAGTTTACCTCTCCACTCAGCCGGGAGATTATCTGTAAGGTGAGGTCCATTATTCTTCTTGTAATCTCTTTCTTGTCTTCATCCATCTTTGTTGGGTCGTTCAGGAGAGAACACTGTATGATTATCTGGGGGCTGGAGGTCACAGAGGAGCACTATTATTAGTACAGGAGACCTGGTGAGATTCACGTTTTTAGAACATTTATGGCGATTACTTAGAAATGACATGGAAAACAGTGAAACAACATAACGCCATTTACCTGTAATCATTATGACTCCTTATAATACATAACAGAAGACACATATGAATGTTATTCATGTCTAAATACAAGAACAAACGATCGATCACACAGACATGTTGCCATCTCAGCTCATTGCTGGGGGAGATTTGATTTTTAGGCTCATGAAAAAAAAGATAAGGAACAGTTAGGATTTGTACTGTTTATGGTTAATATTTTATACCTTCCTTCATTATTATTTAAACAATGTATCTCTACATATACAGTACAGACCAAAAGTTTGGACACACCTTCTCATTTAAAGATTTTTCTGTATTTTCATGACTATGAAAATTGTACATTCACACTGAAGGCATCAAAACTATGAATTATCACATGTGGAATTATATACTTAGCAAAAAAGTGTGAAACAGCTGAAAATATGTCTTATATTCTAAGTTCTTCACCTTTTGCTTTGATGACTGCTTTGCACACTCTTGGCATTCTCTTGATGAGCTTCAAGAGGTAGTCACCGGGAATGGTTTTCACTCCACAGGTGTGCCCTGTCAGGTTTAATAAGTGGGATTTCTGGCCTTATAAATGGGGTTGGGACCATCAGTTGTGTTGTGCAGAAGTCTGGTGGATACACAGCTGATAGTCCTACTGAATAGACTGTTAGAATTCGTATTATGGCAAGAAAAAAGCAGCTAAGTAAAGAAAAACGAGTGGCCATCATTACTTTAAGAAATGAAGGTCAGTCCGTCCGAAAAATTGGGAAAACTTTGAAAGTGTCCCCAAGTGCAGTTGCAATAACCAGAAAGCGCTACAAAGAAACTGGCTCACATGAGGACCGCCCCAGGAAAGGAAGACCAAGGGTCACCTCTGCTTCTGAGGATAAGTTTATCCGAGTCACCAGCCTCAGAAATCGCAGGTTTACAGCAGCTCAGATTAGAGACCAGGTCAATGCCACACAGAGTTCTAGCAGCAGACACATCTCTACAACAACTGTTAAGAGGAGACTTTGTGCAGCAGGCCTTCATGGTAAAATAGCTGCTAGGAAGCCACTGCTAAGGACAGGCAACAAGCAGAAGAGACTTGTTTGGGCTAAAGAACACAAGGAATGGACATTAGACCAGTGGAAATCTGTGCTTTGGTCTGATGAGTCCAAATTTGAGATCTTTGGTTCCAACCACCGTGTCTTTGTGCGATGCAGAAAAGGTTAACGGATGGACTCTACATGCCTGGTTCCCACCGTGAAGCATGGAGGAGGAGGTGTGATGGTGTGGGGGTGCTTTGCTGGTGACACTGTTGGGATTTATTCAAAATTGAAGGCACACTGAACCAGCATGGCTGCCACAGCATCTTGCAGTGGCATGCTATTCCATCCGGTTTACACTTAGTTGGACCATCATTTATTTTTCAACAGGACAATGACCCCAATCACACCTCCAAGCTGAGTAAGGGCTATTTGACCAAGAAGGAGAGTGTTGGGGTGCTACGCCTGATGACCTGGCCTCCACAGTCACCAGACCTGAACCCAATCGAGATGGTTTGGGGTGAGCTGGACCACAGAGTGAAGGCAAAAGGGCCAACAAGTGCTAAGCATCTCTGGGAACTCCTTCAAGATTGTTGGAAGACCATTTCCGGTGACTACCTCTTGAAGCTCATCAACAGAATGCCAAGAGTGTGCAAAGCAGTCATCAAAGCAAAAGGTGGCTACTGTGAAGAACCTAGAATACAAGACATATTTTCAGTTGTTTCACACTTTTTTGTAAAGTGTAATGTATAATTCCACATGTGATAATTCATAGTTTTGATGTCTTCAGTGTGAATGTACAATTTTCATAGTCATGAAAATACAGAAAAATCTTTAAATGAGGTGTGTCCAAACTTTTGGTCTGTACTGTATCTCTATATATATCTAGTTTTAACAACTTTGTGTTTTGCACAAGCAGTATATGTCTTATTCATAAAGGCAACGAGACAGGGTGTTTGCTTTGTTTAAAACTGTTGTTACTTAAAGAGCTGGTTTTAGCTTGTTCTTGGGGGAAGCTACGAGAATCCATGATTTACTGCCTTTGTTCCAAAACCTTACTATCCTTGTAGGTAATGTACTCCGCCATTTTAATGTGGGTGTAACAAAAACCCTGTCTTGGTACACAAGACCAGACAAGTTTTGTATACGGACAGATACTGGCAGTGTATGCTCTTGTCTCCGATCAATCTGTACCCTGATAAGATCAACACTATCAAAGAGTGCAGTACACCTTTTGCCCGCCCTAGTGCTTTCCTTAAAGAGGGGTTTCCACGACAGTACATGTCGTCTGAAACCCAGGACGGTTAACGGGACCTGTCATGAGCTACCTAGGAACCACTGAATGAAACCATGGTGAGAATCATCTTGTTACTGAAATTTCAGTGGTTTTTCTTGTCGTCCGAGAACGGTACATAGGGTTCGATGAAAAGCCTTTCTATCGAACATTTGCTCGTGTTTGCATTTGTGTGTATCATTGATGAAATAGGGTTACAAGAGTTACAATTTGCGTTTATGATATATTTTAATCCGTCTTTAGATGTATAGCTAACAATTGAATGAAGTGATGAGTAACCCACCTTGTGCACCCAATTTGGTCAGGAACCTCCACAGTTCTGTATATTTCAAGAGTTGGAAGATTGTTATATGTCGTCTTCATTGTCTATATGACTGCTATGTCAGAAATGATATTGTTGCAAACTATGAGGATTATTGAATGTGGTACTGAATGTTTTTTGAATGACCAATAAAGGACTACGGTCTCTGATGAGGGATCCCGTTAGGTGTGTTTCCTTACATGTGGTGAAGGAAAAATTGGTACTATCATAATAGTTGTGAAGCGTGACTGTCTACCAGAGCTGTGGAGTCGGTACGCCAAACCTCCCACTCCTCAATTTCTCTGACTTCCGATTCCAACTTCTACTCCACAACTCTGACTCCACAGCCCTGGTCACTACTGAGCATGGACATAAAGTGCAGGACAGATTCATCACAACTAAAAGCCGAGATCCTTAGATCAGGAATAGAAGAAACATTTACAGCACATCCTGTTGTGAATGTGCTAGAAATGAATTCTGAGCAGAAGCTCCCTCTGGTGGTTACAAACAGTACTGAACTATCCAATGAAGATTGGCGATCAGGTGTTACTGACTGGTCTTATATAAGGGAGGTTCCCTCCCATCAGGGTTGCCGGTGATCAATTGTTCTGGTCTCATCTTTGATTCCTGTTCACTTTGTAGCTTGCTGTTTCGTGCCTGCATCTTCTGCTATCAGATAAGACATTTTCTTCTTTTAATTTTTTGTGCTTGCTTTTTGCATTTTGTCCTGCACTTCTGTGGGGGTCTGCCGGGTCCCCTCCGGGGGCTTGTGCTCCTCTCAGTTTAGTTCAGCCACTGTTGTTTGTTCATTTGCCTTTTCCAGTTTTTTCAGTGGCTGCTGTTTAGTTTTTGTTACACCAGAGAACTAATTTAGGTGGTAGAGGTCGTGTGATCTCAGGTGTTTTTGTAATTAGTAGAGTTGGTACTTTTCAGGGTTTTTGGGGATTGCAGTAAGTGTCCTTCCTGTCCTTTTCTATTTAGGAAGTTTGGGCCCCAACGTTTGCTCATACTATTTTCTGTCTGTGTCTGTATTTCCTCTTGTCTAACCGCCATTACATGTTTGGGGGCTTTCTATGTTCTTTGGGGATCTGCTCCGGGGCAGATAGTTTTCCTCTTTCTGTCTTTAGGTGTAGTTAGCTTCTCAGGCTGTGACGAGGCGTCTAGGACCAACGTAGGTACGCTCCACGGCTGCCTTTAGTTGTGGTGGTTAGTCAGGGTACTGCAATCCCATAGATTCCAACCTCTCTGGTGTATTTCCTTTTTTGCCTGCTCTCCTCAGCTACCAAATCATAACAACATCCCACATTGTGCTACTGTACTCAATTTATTATATATTTTAGGAGTTAGAGTTGGTTCATTTCATTCCGACTCCAACTCCACCAAAATGGACACTGGCTCCACAGCCCTGTCTAGAACAGAGGAATCCTTCGAGATAAGGGATAGTTCTACAGGTATAAAAATCACCTGAAAATTGATAATGGTACCCGCATAAAAAGGGGCGAAGAATGTAGCCTAAAGGCACTGTCACACTTAGCGATCACACTAGCGATCATGACAACGACACGACTTGGCGAGATCGCTACTAGTGCGATCGCTATGTGGTCGCTAGTTAGCTTCCAAACACAACTCATCAGCGATCTGTATAATGACCTCTGCGGTCGTTGGGAAAACCTAGTCCCGCCTGCGACGCTGGTGAAGTCGTTCATAAAGTGTGTCACACTCAGCGATTCAGGCTCACCAGAGGGACACCAACGACCAAAAAACGGCTCAGAAAGTTCATGAGCGATCAGCGACATCTCAGCAGGGGCCACATCACTGCTACATGTCACACACAGAGATTCAGGCTCACCAGCGGGACACCAACGACCAAAAAACGGCTCAGAACGTTCATAAGTGATCAGTGACATCTCAGCAGAGGCCACATCACTGCTACATGTCACACACAGAGATTCAGGCTCACCAGCAGGACACCAATGACCAAAAAACGGCTCAGAACGTTCATAAGTGATCAGTGACATCTCAGCAGGGGCCACATCGCTGCTACATGTCACACTCAGCGATTCAGGCTCACCAGCGGGACACCAACGACCAAAAAACGGCTCAGAATGTTCATGAGCGATCAGCGACATCTCAGCAGGGGCCACATCGCTGCTACATGTCACACACAGCTGCGTCACTAACAAGATCGCTACTGCGTCATAAAATTGCTGACGCTGGTGCGATCTCGTTAGCGATCTCGCTTAGTGTGACAGTGCCTTTACTCCGAACACAGCAGGAGGAATTCTACCAGTGACTGTGAGGTGATTGTACAATTAATCTGATGAATTGTTGTCCTGGGCGTTTATGTTTATTGTATGAGAACTTACGTGTGGTGCTCCAGCAATCTCAGAATCGGTGAGATATGTCAAAGCCTTACAGAGTTATTGCCTCATAAAGTGACACTGGTCAAAACTGAAGATTTTGGCCTGGTCAGGAAGGTGAAAACAAGTTTTGGGGTGAAAGCTATATATTCAGTTGAGTAGAAAACATAATCTCTGACCAAAACATTTAAATACGCATGGCAAAATGTAGTACTCAAAAGGCACTACCAATAGGGGGCAATTGCCCCATGGCACTCCATTACGAATATGAAAAACAGAAGAACTTGGAGAAAAACGCCAAAATTCATATATAAATATTTATTAATGTAAAAAGGACATACATATCAAGTTTTATAAATATATATAATACATGGCTAGAACGAGTGATTTGATATTAAGAGCGTGATGTTCTTAGATGTAAATTACATCTGGGTAGCATGTGCCAAAAGGGGGAGTGTGAATCAGACACTAAATAATAAAAATGCGTTTTGTTCCATATTCAATATAATAATGTGCCATAAAGGTTGTTTTAATTATGCAGAAAAAAGCCAGTACCAATCAACAAATGGTTATATATAGTAAAAAACGCCAGTGCGAATAAGGGACAGGGATCCGGATTCCCATACCCTTGCAAGCCCCCCGAGGAAGCCATAGCGAAACGCGCGTCGGGGCGCGTCTCTGGGTGCCGTGCTAACATGGGTGAGTGTTCTTATTGCATTCTGCAGCATTAAGTTGGCAATATTGTGAGCTGTGGGTATGGGAATTCGGATCCCTGTCCCTTATTCGCACTGGCGTTTTTTACTATATATAACCATTTGTTGATTGGTACTGGCTTTTTTCTGCATAATTAAAACAACCTTTATGGCACATTATTATATTGAATATGGAACAAAACGCATTTTTATTATTTAGTGTCTGATTCACACTGGCCCTTTTTGGCACGTGCTACCCAGATGTAATTTACATCTAAGAACATCACGCTCTTAATATCAAATCACTCGTTCTAGCCATGTATTATATATATTTATAAAACTTGATATGTATGTCCTTTTTACATTAATAAATATTTATATATGAATTTTGGCGTTTTTCTCCAAGTTCTTCTGTTTTTCATATTCAGTTGAGTCCAGAAATATTTGGACAGTGACAAGTTTTGGCATTTTAGCTGTTTACCAAAATATATTTAATATATAGTTATATAATCAATATGAGCCCACTTCTCAGCTTTAATTTGAAGGTATTCACATCCTAACTTGAGGAAGGGTCTAGGAATTACGGCTCTTTAACCCCTTAATGACTAGAGTTGAGTGAATTTGTTCGGATTCGGTTCCGAATACGATCGGCATCGAATATAGTTTTTTGCAATATTCATCGAACACAACCGAACGTCATTAAAGTCAATGGGAGTAGAATTTACAGAATATGTTCGGAACCGATCATCAAACGAACATTCGGCATAAATATGGCAAATTCAGATTCGGTGACCAAATCCAAACAAATTCGCTCAACTCTATTAACGACCAGAGGTATTTTTGGTTTTGCATTTTAGTTCTTTGCTCCCTTCTTCCCGAAGCCATAACTTTTTTACTTTTCCGTCAATATGGCCATGTGAGGACTTATATTTTTGCGGGATGAGTTGTACTTTTGAACAACACCATTGGTTTTACCATGTCTTGTACTCGAAAACGGGAAAAAAATTCCAAGTGCATTGAAATTGCAAAAAAAGTGCAATCCCACACTTGTTTTTGTTTTTTTTTTCCCATGTTCACTAAATGCTAAAACTGACCTTCCATTATGATTCTCCAGGTCATTACAACTTTACAGACAACAAACATGTGTAAGTTTTTTTTTTATCTAAGTGGTGAAAAAAAATTACAAACTTTGTTAAAAAAAAATAATTGCGCTATTTCACGAGACCCGTAGAGTCTCCATTTTCCATGACTTCAGGTCGGGTGAGAGCTTATTATTTGCGCGCCGAGGTGACTTTTTAATGATACCATTTATTCGCAGATCCATTCTTTTGATCGCCTGTTATTGCATTTTAATGCAATGTTGTCGCTAACAAAAAAACATAATTATGGTGTTTTGACGTTTTTTCTCGCTACGCGTTTAGCAATCAGGTTATTCCTTTTTTTTATTGATAGATCAGGCGATTCTGAACGCGGCGATACCAAACATGTGTATGTTTGACTTTTTTATGGTTTTATTTTGAGTGGAGCGAAAGGGGGGTGATTTGAACTTTTATATTTTTTCTATATTTTTTAAAACATTTTTAACTTTTAGCATGCTTCAATAGTCTCCATGGGAGACTAGAAGCTGCCATAACCCGATCGGCTCTGCTACATACAGGTGATGATCAGTTCACTTGTATGTAGCAGAATTACTCACTTGCTATGAGTGGCGACCACCGAGCGGCGCTCATAGCAATCCGGCAGTAACAACCATAGAGGTCTCCAGGAGACCTCTGGTTGTCATGCCAACTTATCGGTGACCCGCGATCATGTGACTGGGGTCACCGATGGGCGGATTTCCGTCGCGATTGCCGGAAGTGCATGTTAAATGCCGCTGTCAGAGTTTGAAAGTGGCATTTAACGGGTTAATAGCCGCGTGTGAATCTCAATTCCACCTGCGGCTGTTCTGGGCACGTGTTAGCTGTTCAAAACAGCTGGTATGTGCTGGGAAAGGGTGGGAGTACAAAATCGGCGTAACTAAGCCCGATGTCGGAAAGGGGTTAATATGTAGCTTCATTTTCAAGGGACCAAAAGTAATTGGACAATTATCTCACAAGTGCTTTCATGGGCTGCATTCATTATTCCCTTGTTAAGCTATCATCAATTAAGCAGGTAAAAGATCTGGAGCTGATTGCAGGTGTGGCATTAGCATTTGGACACTGTTGCTGTGAACCCACAACATGCGATCAAAGTAGCTCTCATTGGAAGTGAAACAGACTGTAAGGAGAGTAATGGCTGCGTAGTTGATGGGAGTTACCGTATTTTTCGGACAATAAGACACACTTTTTCCTCAAAAAAATTGTGAGGAAAACGGGGGGATGCGTCTTATAGTGCGAACGCAGCCTTACTGGGGGGTTGTGGCAGTGGTGTGGCGGCAACGCTGAGGCTCGGTTTCGGCGGTGGGGAGTGTACCTCCTGAGCAGGGTCCCTTCCTCAGGATGCCGGCGGCAGAAATGTGGTGACGCCGCGGCCCGGTGTCCACGACGAGCAGAGCCGGGTGAATCACGGGTTTCTCTGTGGCGATGGCCATCTTCCTGAGGCCATGCGTGATGCGCAGATTGAAATCTCGACTGCCCAGGGCTTCAGGAAAATGGCCGCGACGATCTTAGGCCACATGTGCGCAGACTGAAAGTGCGGTGGCCATTTTCCTGAAACCGAGTGCAGCCGAGATCTCAATCTGCGCATGCGCAGCCTCAGGAAGATTGCCGCCGAGAGACCCGTGATTTACCTGGCTCTGCTCACCGTGGACACCGGGCCGCGGCATCGCCACATTTCTGGGATCCTAAGGAAGGAGCCCTGCTCAGGTACACTCCGCAGCGCCCACACCGAGCCTCAGCATCTGCCTCACCATCGACACCGGACCTCGGGACTGCAGCAATGCCTCACTTCTGCCACCGCCGGCGTCCTGAGGAAGGGACCATGCCTCCTGTAACCCCGCTGTACCACCGTCAGCACTCAGGCAAGATACCTTAAATTCGGACAATAAGACGGACCCCCATCCTATAAAAATCTTTTTTTCTGCTATCTTCCACCTCAAAATTTGGGGTGCGTCTTATGGTCTGGTGTGTCTTAAAGTGTGAAAAATATGGTATGTGTCACAGAGATGGCTGCTCGCTGTGATGTAATCCGGAGTATTTTCTTGAGTGCGCGTAAGCACTAAGAGGTTCATTTGGTGCACCTGGGTCCAGATTGCGGGTAGCTATGAGAGATAGGTGGGTCTGGCTACCCACATACCTCACTTCTGGGTGTGGTTACAGCCTGTATAATGGAGGCTGTTTGGTACATGGTCTGTGTGTTGGGAGGGAGAAGGCCTCCTGTGTGCTTGGGCTCCAGACTGAGCCTGAAAACTGGACATTAACCCAGCCTGTGTGCCAACAGGTCTGGCGGAGCAGAGCTCTGCTATGGACATTTTGTGATGTATTTGCCTGACCTAAAGGCAGTTTATTTTCTGTTTTGCTTCTGGGGTTTATGAAGCAATAAACCCCCATGAACTTTTGAAGAAATGTGCCTCTGTTTTCCTCCCGTCGCACCTGAGTAAGTAAATCCCCTACAATTTGTTCTAGATGTGCGGGCAGCTTTCCCAGCGGAGCAGTGCGACTGCTACAAATAGGACTGCATGTCCTGGGTTAAGTCTGTAGCAAGCCAGCAATTATCGCCAGACAAAATGGAGGACCTGCTGAAACACCTGGTCCAGTGTTTCAGTCCAGCAGCAGCAGCAAGCGACCAACAGGCTGTTACAGCAGATCCAGCAGGAGCTGCGGTAGCAGATGCAGCTTCTAGAGACCGCCATCCAGGGCAGGACAAGCGCTCCAACCCCAAGTCCGGATGATGACGCCCACGTCCGGAAGGCGGTAATACGGGCTTTGCAGAAAATTACCCCCCGAGAATGACGCTGAGGCCTTCCTGGCGGTGTTTGAAAAGGTCACCGAGAGAAACTCCCACCAGAGCAGTGGGCAGAGGTACTGACGCCATACTGGATGGGGAACCCAAAAAGCAAGCTATGACTTAACTTTGCAGGACGCCGAAGAGTATGACAAGCTAAAAACTGAGATTCTCGCAAGCATAGGGGTGACAATGACTATCCAGGAACAGTGGGCTCACCACTGGAAGCATCACTAGGACAAATCACCTTGCTCCCAAATGTTCAACCTGTTACACCTGGTCCAGAAGTGGCTGCAACCAGAGTTCTCCATGACTGCGCAGATGGTAGAATGGGTGGTGATGGACTGGTTTGTGCACTCCCTGCCGAGGTCCACACAGACTTGGGTTGCCCAGGGTGATCCCTGGAATGCTGATGAACAGGTCGGACTGGTCGAGAGATACCAGGGATTGAAGGTTCCTTGGGAAGGCAGCCCACTCCATACTGGAGGTCCCAACAGGAGGCGAAAGCCCAAAAGGGGGTGGGGCATCCAAGGTCCAAAGGGGTGGTGCACAAGGTCCCTACGGGTGTTGTTCTTTTCTGGAGGTGCCACAGGCCAGGACTTATAGCCGCCCGTGGCCCCCGGACCTCTGAGCAGATGGACTGCAGCATAGGATGCCTTTGTTCATATTATGCATATCCAGCCTGCAGTGTGAACTCTCCACCCAACGAGGGGCTTCAAACGTGACCCCGTGAAGGTGAATAGGCAGGAGGCATCGGCACTGCTAGACTCTGGGAGTCTAGTGACCCTTGTGAGGGCCATTTTTCCTTTCAAACTGATCCTAGGAGAAAAAAATTGGCGTTCGGTGCATACATGGTGATGCTAAGGACTACCCTATGGCCAGAGTGGACATTGAAACGGCCCACAGTACTGAGTCCCATGAGGTCGGCATCATTCGGGACCTGTTGCACCCTATTATAGGCTGGGAATTTTGTTTATTTTGGGATTTGTGGGGGAAGGGTTCTGAGGCTGCTGGCGCAAATAGGGAACCGGTGAACCCTAATAAGTTATCACCACACCCAGAGGCAGACAGGTTTCCCTTATGTGACCTTGTGGGAGATATAACAACCCTGCTGGCATCACTGCATGGCCTCCCATCCCTCACACACCTACTTGCTCACTGCTCCAGGTCACGCTGTGATTTCTGTCTGCTGCCAGCTCCACGCTTGGTGCCTCTTGTCTCCTACCTGCTCTCTGCATGTTTCATGTCTGTGTTCATGGGGGGTGGCGCCAGAACTCTCTGGTTCTTATGGAGTCAGGGTGCACCTGACTGACCAATTACCATTAGTCTTCTAGTATTTAGGGCAGCTCCACCCTGTGGATCTTCCCTGTGCAATGTGTTAACTCAGTTAGTATCTTGCTACTGAGCTGCCAGGTCTCAGGCCTTGCTCTGTGTTCCTCCATCTTTGGGGACTTCACTCCTAGCTTTGTCTTGTACCTGTTTGTCCTCCCTCAAAAAGCTGCATATACCCCAGTCCCACATGCTCGGTGCCTTGGGGTGATCATCGACTCTGCCCTCTCTTTCAAACCACATATCCAAGCCCTCGCCACCTCCTGCCGCCTCAAACTCAAAAATATTTCCCGGATCCGCTCATTCCTCAACCGTGAAACCACAAAAACACTAGTGCACGCCCTTATCATCTCCCGCCTCGACTACTGCAACCTCCTACTGTCTGGCCTCCCCTCTAGCACTCTGGCACCACTCCAGTCCATCCTACACTCTGCTGCACGACTAATCCACCTGTCTTCCCGCTATTCCCCTGCCTCCCCACTATGCCAGGCCCTTCACTGGCTTCCTATTGCCCAGAGGCTCCAGTTCAAAACCTTAACCATGACATACAAAGCCATCCACAACCTTTCTCCTCCATACATCTGTGACATGGTCTCCCGCTACCTACCCACACGCAACCTTCGATCCTCTCAAGATCTCCTTCTCGACTCCCCCCTCATCTCTTCTTCCCACAACCGCATACAAGACTTCTCCCGGGCTTCCCCCATACTCTGGAACTCTCTGCCGCAAAACATCAGACTTTCACCAACAACGGAGACCTTCAAGAAAAACCTGAAGACCCACCTGTTCCGACAAGCCTACAACCTGCAATGATCCTCAGTGTACTGAACCATCGCACAACCAGCTCTACCCTCTCCTAGTGTATTCTCACCCATCCCTGTAGACTGTGAGCCCTCGCGGGCAGGGTCCTCTCTCCTTCTGTACTTATGCGTCCCTTGTCTAGCACATGTTTATTGTATCTGTCTATATTTTTCCCCTTTTCATATGTAAAGCGCCATGGAATAAATGGCGCTATATAAATATATAATAATAATATCCTGGACTCTGTGCCTTGTCTCGTGTCCTTACCTTGTCTGAACTCAGTCCTACCTCTGTCTCTTAGTCTCCTTGTCTGTGGTTTCTTCCCTGCTGTGTCTTGCCTTGTGGTCTCTCGCTGTTTCTCTCTGCCTCTTGTCCGCACTCTTGCGGTTCCGCTTTGCCGCTGCAGAACCTCTTGCTGCAGCTTCTGCCGCTACAGAACCTCTTGCTGCAGCTCCTCTCCGCATATCTTGCGGTTCCGCTCTGCTTTACTCCTGCAGCTGCAGAACCTTTCTGAAGCTCCTCTCCGCATACCTTGCGGTTCCGCTTTGCTTTGCTCCTGCCGCTGCAGAACCTCTTGCTGCTCTGCAGTCCTTCTCTGCAGCCTTGCGGTTCTCCTCCTGTTCCTCCATACTCCATTCCTTTCTGTCTCTTCCAGTATCTACACCTGCTGTGTGAACAGGTCTCTACCTGTCTCTCCATACACCTTTCCTTCCAGTCAGTTTACTCCATTCCTTTCTGTCTGTACCAGTACAGGTACCTGCTGTGTGAACAGGTCTCACCAGTCTCTTCATAGTCCATTCCTCACAGTCAGTTCCAGTATCAGCATTTACTATGTGAACAGGGACAGCCTGCCCTGTGTCTCATCCATGCCAGCCTGCCCTGTGTCTCATCCGTGCCAGCTTGCTCTGTCTCTCAGCCGTGCCAGCCTGCCCTGTGTCTTATCCGTGCCAGCCTGCTCTGTGTCTCATCCGTGCCAGCCTGCCGTGTCTCATCCGTGCCTGCCAGCCCTGTCTCTCAGCCGTGCCAGCCTGCCCTGTGTCTCATCCGTGCCAGCCTGCCCTGTGTCTCATCCGTGCCAGCCTGCCCTGTGTCTCATCCGTGCCTGCCAGTTCTGTCTCATCCGTGCCTGCCTGCCCTGTGTCTCATCCGTGCCTGCCTGCCCTGTGTCTCATCCGTGCCAGCCAGCCCTGTGTCTCATCCGTGCCAGCCTGCTGTGTCTCATCCGTGCCAGCCTGCCCTGTGTCTCATCCGTGCCTGCCAGTCCTGTGTCTCATCCGTGCCTGCAGTCCTGTGTCTCATCCGTGCCTGCCAGTCCTGTGTCTCATCCTTGCCTGCCAGTCCTGTGTCTCATCCGTGCCTGCCAGTCCTGTGTCTCATCCGTGCCTGCCAGTCCTGTGTCTCATCCGTGCCTGCCAATCCTGTGTCTCATCCGTGCCTGCCTGCCCTGTGTCTCATCCGTGCCTGCCAGCCCTGTGTCTCATCCGTGCCTGCCAGCCCTGTGTCTCATCCGTGCCTTCCAGCCCTGTGTCTCATCCGTGCCTTCCAGCCCTGTGTCTCATCCGTGCCTTCCAGCCCTGTGTCTCATCCGTGCCTGCCAGCCCTGTGTCTCATCCGTGCCTGCCTGCCCTGTGTCTCAGCCGTGCCTTCCAGCCCTGTGTCTCATCCGTGTCTGCCAGTACTGTCTCATCCATGCCTGCCAGTCCTGTGTCTCATCCGTGCCAGCCAGTTCTGTGTCTCATCCGTGCCTGCCAGTCCTGTGTCTCATCCGTGCCTGCCAGCCCTGTGTCTCATCTGTGCCTGCCAGCCCTGTGTCTCATCCGTGCCAGCCAGTCCTGTCTCATCCGTGCCAGCCAGTCCTGTGTCCCATCTGTGCCTGCCAGTACCGTCTCATCCGTGCCTGCCAGTCCTGTGTCTCATCCGTGCCTGCCAGCCCTGTCTCATCCGTGCCTGCCAGCCCTGTGTCTCATCCGTGCCTGCCAGCCCTGTGTCTCATCCGTGCCAGCCAGTCCTGTGTCTCATCCGTGCCTGCCAGTCCTGTGTCTCATCCGTGCCTGCCAATCCTGTGTCTCATCCGTGCCTGCCAGCCCTGTGTCTCAGCCGTGCCTTCCAGCCCTGTGTCTCATCCGTGCCTTCCAGCCCTGTGTCTCATCCGTGCCTTCCAGTCCTGTGTCTCAGCCGTGCCACCGTCTCCCCAAGTGGGATCAGCAGCCACAGCCAGACACCACCCTGGAGTGGCACCTGGCAGCTGCCTGCCGCACAAGCCTGACCTCACCATCAGAGGCTCCAGTGAAGACCGAGACAGCTGTCCTAGTCACCCCCTTCCAGGGTAGTCTGGTTTTATGGCACATTTGGGCCACAACCCACCTGGGCTCACGCCCATCAGCCAGGTGTGAGCATGACAGGGGATGAGGAGGAAGTGTCCCCTGTGTCTAACATTCCACAGTTAGGGGTGACCAGTGGGAATTTTGGGACTGCCCAACATAGGGACCCAACTCTGAAGGAAGCCTTTAATAATGTCACTGTCATTAATGGGGTTGCACAGAAGCCAGGGGCTGACACAAGGTTTCCCTATTTTATGATGAGTGGGGAGTTGTATCGGGTCACGAAAGTGAGGGAGGAGTGGGTGGAACAGTCAATAGTGCCGGGCCTCTATAGACTGAAGGTGTTGGACATGGCCCATTCACATATCTTAGGGAGACATCTGGGAGTGGAAAAAACAGGAACGGATCGTCCAGAGTTTATATTGGCCTGGGTGTCACCGGAAAATATTAAACTATTGCAGGTCCTGCTCTACATGTCAGTTAACCGCCCCCACCTCTCACTTTCGGAGTCCCCTCGTGTCATTGTCCATTATTGAAGTGCCATATGAGACAATTGCTATGGACTTGGTCGGTCCCCTGATGAAATCTGCTCATGGGCATCAATATATGGTGGTCATCCTGGACTATGCCACACGCTACCTGAAAGCAATTCCCCTGAGAAACTCCTCCGCAAAAAGTATAGCCCATGAATTGGTCCATGTCTTTTCCCGGACAGGTTTACCAAAGGAGATCCTGACTGACCAGGGAACATCTTTTAGGAGTAAGGTGATGAAGGAGTTATGCAAGGTCCTGCAAATCTTGCAGTTGAGGACTTCAGTGTACCATCCCCAGACAGATAGCCTTGTCGAATGGTTTAAGAGCTGAAGAGCATGCTGAAGAAAGCCATAGAAAAGGATGGTAGAGACGGACTTGTGCTAATTCCTACCGTGGAGAGCAAGTTCTTGGTCAAATAGCAAGGGCCGTAGGAGGTGGTGAAGCTTGGTGAAGTACAGTCAGGGCCAGAAATATTT
>JARQOD010006164.1:0-44005 GCA_033576555.1 Oophaga sylvatica | reverse complement strand
CTGGGACGATATCCTGAAGCATAAAAGTACACAAAGAAAATTTGAGACTCCTATTAGCATCCTGAAAAGGACCTGTGCACAGTATATACCCTATGGGAATAAACATGCTAGAAATGGGAGGAAACCACCAAAATATTCTTTAACTACATAAATAGTAAGAAGCAAAAAAATGATAGTGTTGGACCCTTTAAAAATAGTCTGGGTGAAATGGTGGATGAGGATGAGGAAAAAGTCAGTATGCTAAATGACTTTTTTTCAACACTATTTACACAAGAAAATCCCATGACATATAACATGATCAGTGATAACAAAAATTCTCCATTAAATGTCACCTGCTTAACCCAGCAGGAAGTATGGCGGCATCTAAAAATCACTAAAGTTGATTTATCCCCGGACCCGGATGAGATACGCCCCCGAGTACTGCAGGAATTAAGTACAGTCATAGATAGACCATTATTTTTAATCTTTAAAGATTCCATAATAACAGGGTCTGTACCACAGGACTGGCGTTTAGCAAATGTGGTGCCAATATTCAAAAAGGGGACAAAAACAACCTGGAAATTATAGGCCAGAGAGCTTAACCTCTACTGTGGGTAAAATCCTGGAGGGTTTTCTAAGGGATACTGTATTGGAGTATCTGAAGAAGAATAACCTCATGACACAGTATCAACATGGGTTTACGAGGGACCGTTCCGGTCAAACTAATCTGATAAGCTTCTATGAAGAGGTAAGTTCCAGACTGGACCAAGGAAACACAGTGGACCTGGTGTACATGGACTTTTCAAAAGCTTTTGATATGGTGCCACACAATAGGTTGATACATAAAATGAGAGCAATGGGGATAGGGGAAAATATGTGTAAGTGGGTTAAGAACTGGCTCAGGGATAGGAAACAAAGGGTGGTTATTAATGGAGCATGCTCGGACTGGGTCACGGTTAACAGTGGGGTACCACAGGGTTCAGTATTGGGCCCATTTCTTTTTAAAATATTTATTAATGACCTTGTAGGGGGCATACAGAGTAGAATTTCAATATTTGCAGATGACACTAAACTCTGCAGGGTAATCAGTACAGAGGAGGACAATTTAATATTACAGGAGGATTTATGTAAACTAGAAGCTTGGGCTGATAAATGGCTAATGAGCTTTAATGGGGATAAATGTAAGGTTATACACTTGGACAGAAGAAATAAGATGTTTAATTATGTGCTTAATTGTAAAACAGTGGGCAAAACTGTCACTGGAAAAGACCTGGGTGTATGGGTGGACGACAAACTCACATTTAGTGGCCAAGGTCAGGCAGCTGCTGCCAAGGCAAATAAAATAATGGGATGCATTAAAAGAGGCATAGATGATCATGAGGAGCACATAATTTTACCTCTATACAAGTCACTGGTGCGACCACACTTAGAATACTGTGTACAGTTCTGGTCTCCGGTGTATAAGAAAGACATAGCTGAACTAGAGCGGGTGCAGAGAAGAGCGACCAAGGTTATTAGAGAACTGGGTGGTCTGCAATACCAAGACAGGTTATTACACTTGGGGTTATTTAGTTTGGAAAACCGAAGTCTTAGGGGTGATCTTATTATAATGTATAAATATGTGAGGGGACAGTGCAAAGGCATTTCTAATGATCTTTTTACTCTTAGACCTGTGACGGGGACAAGGGGCATCCTCTACTGTTCTGCCTTCATACACGTTGACATGGTGTGCAATCCAGCATACAGCCTAAACCACGATTCCGTACTCCAAATAAGCAGACTGTCCTTTGTAGTCTAACTTGTTTATTGGTGAACAGTATAGAACATGCGCGGTAAAACTATAAAAATACAAATGACATAGATAAGTACTGGGCACATAGCTGACACTTTACAATTAACAGGAAAGTATACAGTATGATGCAAACTTTACACAGGATTCTAATAACATCTCCTATGCACTGGCTGCTATACAGTTAATAACCTCCTAAACACTGCATTGCTAGAGAAGATATTGATCTTACCAGATATGCTTTACCAGGATAGCAAACTCAAGTTGGAGAAGTTACAGGAGAGCACATGAAGCACGTGTATTCCCTGAAGTACACAGAAGAAAATGGAGTTCTTCTTCCCAGAATACCTTGCTTCAATCACACAATGCAATACTCTATCTGCTTGTTAAAGGCACAGGCTATAAATTCAGCCACAACTAGATGGTGTTATAACAAACAAACCAGCACACAGTACAAAACATACTGCCCTGTACTCAGATGGGCTTGGCATCAACTGATGCCACATACAGGCTCTTTTGGCGAAAGCAGTAAAACTAGTTCCCAACTGGTCTGAGGAACAGTTTACTCTCCCCAACATCCACACTTTGACCTCAACCTTGCGCACCTTCTCATCCTTGCTTGGGAATACAGTGGTGATGAGGCCTAGTGGCCACTCATGTCGGTGTGACTGGCTCTCCTTCATGAGCACAATATCACCTGGTTTGATGTTCGGCTTGTCGATCTGCCACTACTTCCTAGGCTGTAAGGTAGAGAGATATTGCTTTCTCCATCTGTCCCAGAAAGTATTGGAGAGACTTTAAACTTGTCTCCATTGACGTCTGTAGAGGTCCTTGTTGCTGAATTCTCCCAGTGGAGTGCTGGGAGTGTTGGTTTCTGAGTGAGTAGCATGGCGGGAGAGTGAATGGTTGTATCAAGCTTTTTCAAGATACTGTCTCTAGAAATGGGTAGTCCCTTGTTGAGATTGTCTATTTCTCTGGGGTAGGCTTCTCTTTGCACAAAACGAAGTATTGTAACCTTGGCTCTTTCCAAGTTGAGGGCGGTAAAAGCATGCTTGCAGTGATGCCAACCTTTACAAGATCTCTGGCTTGCAGGTAATGCTGACTTGTAGGACTGGGCCACATGAAGTAGACAAGCAACGGCTCGAACAAGTGACTTCCAGGTTGAGAACCTGCTGAACTGATGAGATTCCAGGTAATGACTTGAAATCCCTGTATGCAGAGCAGACACTTGAGGACGGAGCTCCTCGTCGGCATCTGGATCCACCAGTTCGAACGTTGCAGGCCTGTCGATGAGGGGCATCGAACGGTACAAGGAAGCAGGGCCTGTGAACCAGGTAGTGTCCTTAAGATGACTTGAAGCAACGGATCTAGTCGCATGGTCCGCAGGATTGAGGTGAGTAGGTACATAGTGCCACTGACTAGGGCAGGTAGATCTTCTTATCCTCAGTATCCGGTTGCTGACGTAGACATAAAAGCGTCGCGTTTCATTGCAGATGTATCCCAGTACCACCTTGCTATCAGTGTAGAACTCTGCTTCTTTGGTCTCCAGATTCATCACACCTGAGATAAGCTCGGCCAACTCAACTGCGAGGACAGCAGCGCAGAGTTCCAGTCTGGGTACCGTGTGTTCGTGGAGTAGTGCCAGTTTAGTCCGGCTCATCACAAACCCGATGTGGCTCTGTTCATTGACATCTATGGTTTTGAGGTATGCTACTGCTGCGATTGCTTTGACTGATGCGTCGCAGAAGATACAAAGTCTTTGTGTCTTGACTTCTGTGGATGGCACAGGAGCATACGGTCATTTCACACGAAGGTCGGTCAAGGCCTCGAGAGACCTCTTCCACTCTGCCCACAGGTCTGCCTTTTCTACTGGCAGTGGATCATCCCAATAAGATGTGTCTTGGGTGAAGTCTCTTACCATAATTTTCCCTTGGACAGTAACTGGAGCTACAAATCCCAGGGGTCGAATAGACTATTCACGAAAGAAAGAACTACTCTGCGCGTGAAGGGTTTCTCGTCTTTACTGATCTGAAAGGTGAAGGCATCCGTCTTCAGATCCCAAAGCAATCCAAGACTCCGCTGCATGGGAAGAGTGTCGATGCTTAGGTCTAGGTCCTTTAGATAGCTGGAATAGTCTTGAGAGGGAAATGCTTCCATCAACTCTCGACTGTTGGAGGAAATCTTGTGTAACCTTAGGATAGACTGAGCGAGCATTTCTTGAGCCCTTTTTAGTAGACTGATTGCAGCCTCATTTGTTGGTGTGGACTTCAAACAGTCATTTACGTAGAAGTTAGAGTTGAGCGATACTTTCCGATATCCAAAAGTATCGGAATCGGAATGGTATCGCCGATACCCAAAAAATATCGGCGATACCCGATACCGATACCGGAAATCCAATGTAAGTCTATGGGAACAAAATATCGGAATTAAAAAAAAAACATTCTTGCCTTGTTGGTTAATTGTACATGAAGGAAAACAACAAAGAGTAATGTAGAATGTATTGGGGAGGTTGAGGAGACATTAAAGGCATAGATGTTTAACCCAATCAAATGGAATAGCATTAATATTTTTTTTTAAAAGATGTTCGGATTGACGAACAAAATTGACAATGTTGTTAACGTTTTTTCTATTTTGGCAAATACCGTATATACTCGTGTATAAGCCGACCCGTGTATAAGCCGACCCCCCTAATTTTGCTACAAAAAACTGGGAAAAATTATTGACTCATGTATAAGCCGGGTGTATAAACTGCCCTCCTGCTCTGTGCTGCCCCCGTCCTCCTCTATGCTTCCACCGATCTCCCCCCCCGTCCTGCTCCACGCTTCCCCGTCCACCGATCTCCTCCCGTCCTGCTCCACGCTTCCCCCATCCACCGGTCTCTCTCTCCCCCCGTCCTGCTCCACGCTTCCCCCGTCCTCCCACCGATCTCCCCCCCGTCCTGCTCCACGCTTCCCCCGTCCACCGATCTCCCCCCGTCCTGCTCCACGCTTCCCCCGTCCACCGATCTCCCCCCGTCCTGCTCCAGCTTCCCCCGTCCCCATCTCCCCCCTGTCCCTCCATGCTTCCCCTCCTCTTCTCTCCCTCCCCCCGTCCCTGTTCTCCGTGCTCCTGTTCCTCTCCTCCATCATACTCACCCCTCCCCGTGCCATCGCTGAGGGTCCCTGCAATCCTGCGTTCTCCCCGTCTTCCTGCAGCTCTCTCCAGCACTGAGCGGTGATGTAATACCGCTCATTAAGGCCATGAATATGGAGGCGACGCCCATTGGCGTCGCCTCCATATTCATGGCCTTAATGAGCGGTATTACATCACCGCTCAGTGCTGGAGAGAGCTGCAGGAAGACGGGGAGAACGCAGGATTGCAGGGACCCTCAGCGATGGCACGGGGAGGGGTGAGTATGATCCCAGCCACCGGCTCCTGCCGCGGCATCCCCTCCCCCGCTGGTTTCTGCCCTATGACTCATGTATAAGCCGAGGGGCATTTTCAGCACGAAAAAAGGTGCTGAAAATCTTGGCTTATACACGAGTATATACGGTATGTATATTTCACAACTTCCATGCTCTTCACCTTTTTAACTTTTGACACACTTTCTCCTTCATAATCTTCAGCAGCATCATCTTTTTCATCAAATTATTCTTCATCTTCACCTTCTTTATCTTCTTCTTAAACTTCTTGCTATTCATCTTTTTGTTAACATTACTCATATTGTTCTTATTAAACTATTATTCTTCTTCATATTCTACTTCATCTTCATCTTCTTCATCATATTCTTATTTGTGACAGAGATTCCTGTACTTGTAATCTGTAAAAGTATGAATATTTCATCCTTCCGTTCTTGCTGTCACAAAAGATTTAAATTACAACAGTATTTGTCCATGTTCAGTTTAGGCTGCAGCAGCAGGCATTTTCCAGGGGCACCACGAGGAGGAACGGACTCACCCCCATACCCTGCTTAGTCTTCTTCTGCTTATAATTTAGAGCATATATTTTGCTCTTCATTTTGGTCTTATACTTCATGTTCTTCTGCTTTTTGATCTTCTGCTTATTTTTCTTCTGTCTCTTGTTCTGTATCTTGTAGTTTGTCTTAACCTTCTTTGTCCTGTTGGTGATCTTCTTTTGGGTAATCTTTTATTTCTTCTTTGTGATGGTGTTCAGGCTGGTTGGCTTGATGCTCGTCGTCCTTGTGGTCGTCATCTTCTTCGGGGTGGTCATCAGGGTCGTCGTCTTCATTGTTGGAGATCCAGAGTGATTACCCAAAAAAACATTTAAAAAATCTTCAATTTGTAAATGTAGCTGAAGGTACAAGAAGGCTGACTAACTTCCGAGAACCAGCTGACGTTACTGGAACCCGGACGGGTAGCAGAAGGTACAAGAGCCAATGCAAGTAACGAGGACCAGCTGACTGTGCTGGAACCCGGAGGGGCAGCAGAAGGAAAAGAGCCAATGGCACAACCGAGGACCAGCTGACGTTACTGGGACACGGTTACTAAGCAGGAGGTACCTATGCTCCAAAGCACTACCAAGGACCAGCAGACGTTGCTGGAACTCGGATACCGAGATGGAGGCACCTAGGCCAAAGGCACTGCGGAGAACCAGTTGACGGTACTGGAACCCGGACGGGTAGCAGAAGGTACAAGAGCCAATGCAAGTAACGAGGACCAGCTGACTGTGCTGGAACCCGGAGGGGCAGCAGAAGGAAAAGAGCCAATGGCACAACCGAGGACCAGCTGACGTTACTGGGACACGGTTATTAGCAGGAGGTACCTGTGCTCCAAAGCACTACCAAGGACCAGCAGACGTTGCTGGAACTCGGATACCGAGATGGAGGCACCTAGGCCAAAGGCACTGAGGAGAACCAGTTGACGGTACTGGAACCCGGACAGGTAGCAGAAGGTACAAGAGCCAATGCAAGTAACGAGGACCAGCTGACTGTGCTGGAACGAGGAGGGGCAGCAGAAGGAAAAGAGCCAATGGCACAACCGAGGACCAGCTGACGTTACTGGGACACGGTTACTAAGCAGGAGGTACCTGTGCTCCAAAGCACTACCAAGGACCAGCAGACGTTGCTGGAACTCGGATACCGAGATGGAGGCACCTAGGCCAAAGGCACTGCGGAGAACCAGTTGACGGTACTGGAACCCGGACGGGTAGCAGAAGGTACAAGAGCCAATGCAAGTAACGAGGACCAGCTGACTGTACTGGAACCCGGAGGGGCAGCAGAAGGAAAAGAGCCAATGGCACAACCGAGGACAAGCTGACGTTACTGGGACACGGTTACTAAGCAGAAGGTACCTGTGCTCCAAAGCACTACCAAGGACCAGCAGACATTGCTGGAACTCGGATACCGAGATGGAGGCACCTAGGCCAAAGGCACTGCGGAGAACCAGTTGACGTACTGGAACCCGGACGGGTAGCAGAAGGTACAAGAGCTAATGCAAGTAACGAGGACCAGCTGACTGTGCTGGAACCCGGAGGGGCAGCAGAAGGAAAAGAGCCAATGGCACAACCGAGGACAAGCTGACGTTACTGGGACACGGTTACTAAGCAGGAGGTACCTGTGCTCCAAAGCACTACCAAGGACCAGCAGACGTTGCTGGAACTCGGATACCGAGATGGAGGCACCTAGGCCAAAGGCACAGGGGAGAACCAGTTGATGGTACTGGAACCCGGACGGGTAGCAGAAGGTACAAGAGCCAATGCAAGTAACGAGGACCAGCTGACTGTGCTGGAACCCGGAGGGGCAGCAGAAGGAAAAGAGCCAATGGCACAACCGAGGACCAGCTGACGTTACTGGGACACGGTTACTAAGCAGGAGGTACCTGTGCTCCAAAGCATTACCAAGGACCAGCAGACGTTGCTGGAACTCGGATACCGAGATGGAGGCACCTAGGCCAAAGGCACTGCGGAGAACCAGTTGACGGTACTGGAACCCGGACGGGTAGCAGAAGGTACAAGAGCCAATGCAAGTAACGAGGACCAGCTGACTGTGCTGGAACCCGGAGGGGCAGCAGAAGGAAAAGAGCCAATGGCACAACCGAGGACCAGCTGACGTTACTGGGACACGGTTACTAAGCAGGAGGTACCTGTGCTCCAAAGCACTACCAAGGACCAGCAGACGTTGCTGGAACTCGGATACCGAGATGGAGGCACCTAGGCCAAAGGCACTGCGGAGAACCAGTTGACGGTACTGGAACCCGGACGGGTAGCAGAAGGTACAAGAGCCAATGCAAGTAACGAGGACCAGCTGACTGTGCTGGAACCCGGAGGGGCAGCAGAAGGAAAAGAGCCAATGGCACAACCGAGGACCAGCTGACGTTACTGGGACACGGTTACTAAGCAGGAGGTACCTGTGCTCCAAAGCACTACCAAGGACCAGCAGACATTGCTGGAACTCGGATGCCGAGATGGAGGCATCTAGGCCAAAGGCACTACGGAGAACCAGTTGACGGTACTGGAACCCGGACGGGTACCATAAGGACCCATGAAAATGTAAGTTGACAGGCCGCAAGCCGTCCGCAGTTACCGAATCACACAGTCCTACAGTGGGTGCTTGTCCTATTGTCACAACGGAAACAGCCTTTATTTACATATCCCACAGCACACATAGGAATGACCAAAACTGCAGGCACCATATAGTCGGCTAACCAGAATGCAACCCGACAGGACAACTTATTGGAGGCTAATTGACGTTGACACTGCCAGGAAACAGCTGTCGTGCTGTAACCAGGTTGGGCAGGAGTCAGTACCCGTGCCAAGTACTTCCGAGCAACAACTGGCGGTGTTGGAGCCCAGGGATGAGAAGAGAACAGGGTGGAGGCAGCAGGACTTTTTGCCGTACACACAGCAGGGGAACAGCTGACATTACTGAACCCCAGTAACACAGGAGCAAGTGTTGACTGTGCTAACAGCACTTCCAGGCAACAACTGGCGGTGTTGGAGCCCAGGGATGAGAGGAGGACAGGGTGGAGGCAGCAGGACTTTTTGACGTACACACAGCAGGGGAACAGCTGGTGTTACTGAACCCCAGTAACACAGGAGCAAGTGTTGACTGTGCTAACAGCACTTCTAGGCAACAACTGGCGGTGTTGGAGCCCAGGGTCAAGGAGGATGTTTAAATAGTAGATCAAGTATTTTCCTTGTTACGTGTCAATTTTAAATGTCTATACTCCAAACAAGAGAAAGATAAGCTTTACTACCATAAGATGATGATTTCAGTTAAAAAATATCGAGATAAATAAAGAATTGACAAACATAAACGCATACATTAACATGTTTAACAGCAATGCAAACCACAAAATAAATTAGTTAAGGAATCTGCTATACGGTTGTACATAAAAGCATAGAAGTACATATCTGAATCCATTAATGATGGATAAGTAACAGTATGTACACCATTTTTATTGTATAGACAATGAATGTCTGACTTCAAAACGTCATCAGCATTACAAGTTATCTGTGACATTAATAAAATGTTACATTTGCTGAATAATGTCACTAAACAGTTTATAAAAATTATACAATTTCCATCATGTAATACTCATAATATGTGCCAATAATCATTTTTATTAACAAACATAACCTTTAAAAAGTGCATAGTGCAAATTGCTATTTATGCCTGACTGTGGACTTGCAAGCATGACAACGGATAGATAAGGTATATATAGATGAGATTGCATAGCCACAGATGGTGAATGGCCATGTAATACTGTACCTCAATAAAGTGTGCGTCACTACTACATAATTTTTTTTATATAGCTTTATAAACAGAGTACGTGCATGTATGCTTGCGCCTTTGTTTGGACGCACAGACTGCCTTCCTGCTGTGACGCGTTGGGTAGTGAACAGTTGTGTGCAGTGTTCACTGCAGTCTTTGCGGAATAACCACACTTAGGCCTTATAACTTTTCAGACTTTCTTTATCAATCTACCAAGATGAAGAAGGCAGGGAGTAAGGCACGTGGTCGTGGCCGTGGAGTTTCAGCAGGGAGAGGACGTGGGGATTCTGTGGCTGCTGCCGCCCCCAGTGACACAGCATACACCAGTTTTCCCTGTGAACGTTCCTTTATGTGCACTTTTGTAGGAGGTCGGCGTACCCCCTGCTGCGGGAAGAACAAATTGAAGCCGTTGTTGGTTGGATGTCAGCCAATGCATCGACTTCAATTGCTTCCACCTCCTCTCAGGACCACAGCACTGTTGAGCAACCATCTGTCTCTTCACTGCCTGCCAAATTGCCCAGGCAGTGACAGAGTTCTGTACAGGAGCCAGCTGAGTGTCTGCTTCTGTTCTCAGAATCTGTTGGCTTGCAAACAGGGGCCCAGCCAAGCAGCATTCTGGAATGTGAAGAAGAGGGAGTATGCAGTGATGCGCAACAGCTGTGTCTCTCTGAATCTGAAGAGGCGGGTGAGACAGTGCCGATGGTCAGCACACCGCAGAACGCATCTGATGATGATGAGACTCAGGTGACAGTTTCTGTTGAGCATGGTGCTGGCCAGACCACCCAACAGCAGCAGGTGTTGGAAGAGGGTAGTGGAGATGATGAGGTCCAAGACCCAACATGGCGTGAGGAACAGGAAGGTGTTGGGAGCAGCTCAGAGGAATACTAATAATAATAATAATAATATTAATTTATATAGCGCCATCATATTCCGCAGCGCTTTACAGTTTAGCAGTTTCAGAACACAAGTCATAAGTAACAACGTTAACAGTACAATAATTTAAGCAAAATAAGTCGCCCCTGCTCGTGACAGCTTACAATCTACAATTAGGTGGGGGAGATACAAAGTATAGGTGTTTATATACAATGGTGCATTTACAATGATGGTCCAGCCATCTTAAGGGAGTGAGGGATGGAGATAGTGAATGGGCTAGACACACACACACACACACACTTGCACAGAATACATAGAATGACTTTGATTAGTGAATGTGATAGGCCGCTCTGAACAAATGTGTTTTGAGGGAGCGCCTGAAACCATGCAAATTGTGGATAGTCCTAATTTCTTGGGGTACAGCATTCCAGAGGATTGGCGCAGCGCGGGAGAAGTCTTGGAGTCGGGAGTGGGAGGTACGGATTAGTGCAGAAGTTAGTCGAAAGTCGTTTGCAGAGCGCAGCAGTCGGTTAGGCCGATAGATAGAAATGAGGGAGGAGATGTAGGGGGGTGCTGCACTGTGGATAGCTTTGTGGCTGAGAACCAGTACTTTGGTTGAAAGCTGTGAGAGGCCTAGAGAAGTGGTTAGTGATAGAAGGAAGATAGAGGAAGACATTGCCCCATCGGTACAAACAGGAGGGAGAGTTAGGCTGCAGACTCGGTTGCCTGTAGCCTCCAGTTTGGCACCTGTTCTGAGCAGTTGTCTTCCAAAAGTCAAAACGTGCGCTCCCAGGACTTGCACTGCGTGGTCCTTTTTTGACACACTTGCAGATGATATTTGCTATGTCAAATGCAAGCTGTGTAATCAAAAATTAAAAATAGGTAAAAGTGTCAGTAACCTCAATACCACTAATATGTGGAAACATGTGCGGACAAAGCACGTAGTTGAGTTACAAAGACACACTGGAGATGTAGGCCAACCTACAGCAGCACCTACATCTTCAGGTTGTGTTGAAGCCTCTTCATCGAGCTCACACACAGCTGGTTCTGCTTCCTCACAGGATCGCCATGGAAGAACCTCGGTCACTGTTGTCCAGAGACAAAGTGTTATTCCACACACAGCAGTAAGTTCCCTGTCATCCTCACACTCCCAGGCCACAAAACAGCCATCGGTAGCACAGACATGGGATAAAAGACGGCCATACTGGGCAAACCATCCACGAGCACAGGCTCTGAATGCTGGCATTGCAAAACTCCTGTCCCTTGAAATGCTGTCATTCAGGCTGGTGGAGACAGACAGTTTCCGTAACTTAATATCATTGTCAGTCTCACAATACAATGTGCCAAGCCGATTTCATTTCAGCAGGCAAGCCGTACCTGGTCTGCAAAAGCATGTTGAGGGAAAAATTAAACATGCGCTACTAAACGCCCTCAGTAGCAAGGTCCACCTGACCACCGATGCGTGGACCAGTACCCATTGTTATGATCTGCTACAACCGCTAAGGAAAGAAGGGAATTCTGTCCCTACAATAAACTAAGCTGAATCCCTACGATGTAACGGGGAACCTGATCCTGCGACCAGACCCGCTAAAGTCCTCAGCTAGTCTGAACGAAGACCTATAGTTGCGAGGGAGGAATCCCTACAAGATCTAGGGACTGGGAGAAAAGGTGGACACCTCCTAACAGAAATTGTAGCAGGGATAATTAAACAGAAAACAAAATACTTTGAGATCCTAACATCAAGCAAAACTGACTGAGTAAGGCACCTAAGCACCTGGCTAGCTTAACAGTAGATAATACAATGAAGTCAAGCAAAGCCAGAAGGGCGGAGCCAGACTAAATAGGGAAAAAAGGTCATGTCACCAGCAAACTGAAACAAAACCTAACAAGAGGGTTCTAACACCCGTGGCCAGGGACGATACCTTTCCTTCACTGCCCATTGGGTCAATGTTGTGGAGCCGGGTACTGATCTTGCGAGTGGCGCTGTACGTGTTCTGCCAATTCCAAGGATTGCAGGAATCAAGTCTGTACACATTGACTCCTCCTCCTACTCCAGTTCCTCAGAATCATCGCTGCAGGAGCCGTCACGGTCTACCTCCACATGGACCCGTGAACGGTTACCTGTTGCGACCGATATGAGCACAGCCGTGTCCAAACATCAACAGGCCGTCCTGAAATTAATTTCCATGGGGAATCGAAGCCACACAGCGCAGGAGCTCTGGAATGCCATCAAGCAGGAGAGCGACTTGTGGTTTTTGGCAGCGAATCTCCAGCCAGGCTTGGTAGTGTGTGACAATGGCCGAAATCTGGTGGCAGCTCTGGGCCTTGGCAACCTCACTCACATACCATGTCTGTCACATGTGCTCAACTTGGTCGTGCAGAGTTTTTTGAGGGACTATCCGGATCTTGATGCACTGCTGCACAAGGTCCGCCTAGAGTGCGCTCACTTGTGACGTTCCAGCATGGCCAGATCGCTGATTGCAGCTCTGCAACGCAGATTTCGCCTTCCTGAACATCGCATCATATGTGACGTACCCACCAGGTGGAATTCCACGTTACATATGTTGGAGCGGTTGTGTGAGCAGCAGCCAACAGTAATGGAGTATCAGCTGCATCAGGCGCAATCAACTCGCAATTTGTGCCGTTCACACTTCACCATTACTGACTGGGCCTCTATAATAATAATAATCTTTATTTATATAGCGCCAACATATTCCGCAGCGCTTTACAGTTTAACAGTTTCAGAACACAAGTCATAAGTAACAACGTTAACAATACAATAATTAAAGCAATATAAGCCGCCCCTGCTCGTGACAGCTTACAATCTACAATGAGGTGGGGGAGATACAAAGTACAGGTGTTTATATACAATGGTGTATTTACAATGATGGTCCAGCCATTTTGAGGGAGTGATGGATGGATGGAGATAGTGAATGTGCTACACACACAGACTTACACATAGAATGACTTTGATTAGTGAATGTGATAGGTCGCTCTGAACAAATGTGTTTTGAGGGAGCGCCTGAAACCATGCTAATTGCGGATAGTCCTAATTTCTTGGGTACAGCATTCCAGAGGATTTGCGCAGCATGGGAGAAGTCTTGTAGTCGGGAGTGGGAGGTACGGATTAGTGCAGAGGTTAGTCGAAGGTCGTTTGCAGAGCGCAGCAGTTGGTTAGGCCGATAGATAGAAATGAGGGAGGAGATGTAGGGGGGTGCTGCACTGTGGAGAGCTTTGTGGGTGACAACCAGTACTTTGAATTGGATACTATAATGAATGGGCAGCCAGTGTAAGGACTGGCGAAGGACTCTATGAAGGACATCTGCCACGTTTTGCGTGCGTTTGATGAGTCAACGCGGATGGCGAGTGCAGATGGTGCACTAGTCAGCCTGACTGTCCCCCTTATCTGCCTGCTTCAAAAAACAATGCAAGCACTAAGGGATGAGGTTTTGGAAGAGGTGGAGGATGAGGAGTCACAAATTCCGTCACCTTCTGGACAGTCAGCGCAACGTGGTTCCTCACAAAGGGCTGGGCAGGGCTCACTTTGTGAGGAGGATGAGGAGGAGTCAATGGAGGAGGAAGACATCGCTCCAGAGGGAGGTACACAACACTCTAGTCAGTATGTATAGCGAGGGTGGGGTGATGCAGAGCAGGCAGAGATGACGCCTCTTGCAGGGGACAGCGTTTCTTGGCCAGTTGGGAGTCTGCAGCACATGGTTGATTTCATGCTGCAGTGCCTGAGAAACGACCGCCGCATCGCCCACATTCTCACCACGTCTGATTATTGGGTGTCCACCCTCCTAGACCCTCGCTACCGGGACAACTTACAAAGCCTAATCAGACCGTTGAACATGGAGCGTAAAATGCGGGAGTACCAAGACACACTTGTGCAATCCATAATGTTCTCCATTCCAGCCGAGAGCACTGCTGCTACTACTGCTTTACAAAGCAGCTCTGTGCGTGGAGGCAGTGGAGACAGCTCTGCAACAAGAGGGAGCACAAGCAGCGCCTCTGCACAGGGCAAGATGTTATGATTTGGTAGCTGAGGAGAGCAGGCAAAAAAGGCAATACACCAGAGAGGTTGGAATCTATGGGATTGCAGTACCCTGACTAACCACCACAACTAAAGGCAGCCGTGGAGCGTACCTACGTTGGTCCTAGACGCCTCGTCACAGCCTGAGAAGCTAACTACACCTAAAGATAGAAAGAGGAAAGCTATCTGCCCCGGAGCAGATCCACAAAGAACATAGAAAGCCCCCAAACATGTAATGGCGGTTAGACAAGAAGAAATACTGACACAGACAGAAAATAGTATGAGCAAACGTTGGGGCTCAAACTTCATAAATAGAAAAGGATAGGAAGGGCACTTTATGCAATCACAAAAAACCCTGAAAAGTACCAACTCTACTAATTACAAAAACACCTGAGATGACACGACCTCTAGCACCTAAATTAGTTCTCTGGTGTAACAAAAACTAAACAGCAGCCACAGAAAAAAGTGTAAAAGGAAAATGAACAAACAACAGTGGCTGAACTAAACTGAGAGGAGCACAAGCCCCCCAAGGGGACCCGGCAGACCCCCACAGAAGTGCAGGACAAAATGCCAAAAAAAAAACAAAAAAAAATAAAAGAAGAAAATGTCTTATCTGTTAGAAAAAGATGCAGGCACGAAACAGCAAGCTACAAAGTGTACAGGAATCAAAGATGAGACCAGAACAATTGATCACCGTCAACCCTGATGGGAGGGAACCTCCCTTATATAACACCAGTCAGTAACACCTGATCTCCAATCTTCACAATCTTCATTGGATAGTTCAGTACTGTTTGTAACCACCAGAGGGAGCTTCTGCTCAGAATTCATTTCTAGCACATTCACAACAGCAAGACCAGTATGTTCCAAATGTGGCAAAGTTTTGTGGCAGCGCCACCAATGTCTACACCATCCGAGACGGCTCCAGTCAGCAGGAGGCAAAGTTTCCGTAAGATGGTGACAGACTACATGTCTTGGCCTCTCAGTGTACTCCCAGATGGCTCTTCCCCATTCAAGTTTTGGGTCTCTAAGCTGGATACATGGCCAGAGCTTAGCCAGTATGCATTGGAGGTGCTGGCTTGCCCTGCTGCCAGTGTATTATCGGAGCGCTTCTTTAGTGCTGCAGGTGGTGTACTAACAGACCGTAGCATGCGACTATCCTCCGATAATGTAGACCGGCTTACTTTTCTGAAAATGAACAAGGCATGGATCTCGCATGAATTTGCCTGTCCGGTTTCAGATTAAATAACTGGTTGGCAACGTTATCCATGTCTCCTGTTATGTTCATCTTTCTACCACCTGAACTCTACTGCCTGGGCTACAACACTGCCAGTTGCTGCTCAGAAGTGTTGGATGCACAGATCAAAACAATCGCTGATGTGTTTGTGGGGTTCAGTAACGCTGTGTTCCCTGCTGTGTGTCGGGAAAAATTACTGCTAGGTAGCTACACATGTTGAAAAAAACATGACATGTTAAAGTGGCTACTGCTACACATAGATAAGAGGCTACACCCTTATTTCTAAGCTGTAAACAAGTGAAACGTCACCTTTAAAACCATAAAATTATTAGTCTTTGTCACAAATCTGTAACAAAATAATTGTGACATATTACTGCAGATATCCACATGTCGAACACAAATGCTAACACAAAAGCCTACTTATGCTATAGGGTACTGATGGTGAACCTTGTCACTCCATAACTTAGACAAATCCAACTCACATCATGCCTCAAATGCTGCAATGTTGGAAGTGCATAATCTGGGTTGAACTTTGACAACAGCTGCAGTGTGAAGGTTAGTCTTCAGTGTTCTTGGCTTTTAAATAAAAGCATACAAGTAAATTTAATAATCCATTGTTGATTAAGGGACGTGATGTACACCTGTAATATTGTGCAAACAATGGATGTAGGACTAGTCTTCTTCAACATTACTTATATTTGTGTCATTTCAAAAAATACATATTTAATTACAAATTTAACAACCCATATCATAAAGGTCCATCATGTAAAAATGAGAATCGGTAACAAAACTCATGCATTACCTTGTTAAAGTCAATAGTGCATAGTCACAATAGCTAAATATATACCTGCAAGTTTTCCTGAAACAACGACAACTGATAGAAAAGGTGAATGATATCTAGTTATCAGACTGAATAGCGACACCTGTACAATGTCGATATAATACTGTACCTTAACAAAAAGGCTGTTTGCAACCAATGTATTATATACGGATGGAAGCGCATCACACTAATAGATTTGAGTTATTTGAAATAGAATTGAGCAGCACCAATTAGAGAAAAATGTCAAGGATGAGGCAGTGAGACACGCTCAGCAGAGTACAAGCAGCAGTGGTTGAAGAACTAACTGGAGCGGGATCTGTACTCCAAAAATGAAAACCTCTGACTACAGTAAACACTGCACACAACTGTTCAGTAGCTGTGAAAGGCCCGTTTGTGTACTTCTATATTGTTTGCAACCAATGTATTGGATACGGATGGAAGCACGTCACACTAATAGATTTAATTTTTTTTAAATAGAATGGAGCAGCAACAATTAGAGAAAAATGTCAAGGATGAGGCAGTGAGACACGCTCAGCAGAGTACAAGCAGCAGTGGTTGAAGAACTAACTGGAGCGGGATCTGCACTCCAAAAATGAAAACCTCTGACTACAGTAAACACTGCACACAACTGTTCAGTAGCTGTGAAAGGCCCGTTTGTGTACTTCTATATTGTTTGCAACCAATATATTTGATACGGATGGAAGCACGTCACAGTAATAGATTTGAATTATTTGAAATAGAATGTAGCAGCAACAATTAGAGAAAAATGTCAAGGATGAGGCAGTGAGACACGCTTAGCAGAGTACAAGCAGCAGTGGTTGAAGAACTAACTGGAGCGGGATCTGCACTCCAAAAATGAAAACCTCTGACTACAGTAAACACTGCACACAACTGTTCATTAGCTGTGAAAGGCCCGTTTGTGTACTTCTATATTGTTTGCAACCAATGTATTTTATACGGATGGAAGAACGTCACACTAATAGATTAGTTTTTTTTTAAATAGAATGGAGCAGCACCAATTAGAGAAAAATGTCAAGGATGAGGCAGTGAGACACGCTCAGCAGAGTACAAGCAGCAGTGGTTCAAGAACTAACTGGAGCGTGATCTGCACTCAAAAAAAAAAAACCTCACAGACTAGAGTGAACACTGCACACAACTGTTCACTATCTCTGAAAGGCTCCTTTGTGTACTTGTATAGTGTTTGCAACCAATGTATTGGATACGGATGGAAGCACGTCACACTAATAGATTTCATTTTTTTTAAATAGAATGGAGCAGCAACAATTAGAGAAAAATGTCAAGGATGAGGCAGTGAGACACGCTCAGCAGAGTACAAGCAGCAGTGGTTCAAGAACTAACTGGAGCGTGATCTGCACTCAAAAAAAAAAACCTCACAGACTAGAGTGAACACTGCACACAACTGTTCACTATCTCTGAAAGGCTCCTTTGTGTACTTCTATAGTGTTTGCAACCAATGTATTGGATACAGATGGAAGCACGTCACACTAATAGATTTCATTTTTTTAAAATAGAATGGAGCAGCACCAATTAGAGAAAAATGTCAAGGATGAGGCAGTGAGACACGCTCAGCAGATTACAAGCAGCAGTGGTTCAAGAACTAACTGGAGCGTGATCTGCACTCAAAAAAAAAAAAAAACCTCACAGACTAGAGTGAACACTGCACACAACTGTTCACTATCTCTGAAAGGCTCCTTTGTGTACTTCTATAGTGTTTGTAACCAATGTATTGGATACGGATGGAAGCACGTCACACTAATAGTGTCATGTATAGTGTACAGTTCCTATAGCGTCTTGTGCTTGGGTGCGAGGAAAACACAGGAGACATAGGTTGAAATGAAATGACTTGTATTACTTCATACAAGCATGCTGAAAAGTTCACACAGTTTGCAGGAACAGCGACAGGAGACACAGCAGGCCAGAGTAACTTCAAGCACTACAATAAATCTCCAAAGCAGGTTCAGGATCTCTTCTCTGTACCGTAATTCCTCTGCAAACATGGATTCACCAAACAGCAGGTTTCCAGAGTCCAAAAGTGTTCCAAGGTTCCTCAGTAGGGAATAGCTGGAGTACAAGTCCAAGGCTTCCAGGAGTCAGGTCACAGACTGACTGAGGCTTGATTCAGGAGCACTGATTGTTCAGCTGAGGCTGCTTAAGAAGCAAGAGGGAAGAATCAGGGCGGGAACATGAAAACTGGAAACTCCATATTAACTGAGGGCAAGAGCTGCAGAAAGACAGAAAGCAAAATGGCCGACGGAAAACTGAGTTTCAAGGAACATGTCAACAGAGACAAAGAACCTTACATTACTCCCCCCTTAGGGACAACCTCCGGATGACCTCAGACCAGGCTTGTCAGGGTACCTCTGATGAAACTGGCGGAGCAGGCGAGGAGCATTTACATTATTGACTGGTTCCCATGAGTTGTCCTCCACTGGGTAGCCCTGCCATTTAATCAAATATTGCAACTGATTTCTGTACAACCTGGAATCTAGAATCCTTTCCACCATAAATTCTTCCTGACCATCGACCAGCACTGGGTCAGGGCAAGGAGAAGAACGTCCAGGAAACGTATTGGGTGTTGCAGCCTTTAGTAGGGATACATGAAAGACAGGGTGGATTCTCATAGTTCTGGGTAGTTGAAGACGACAAGCAACAGCACTTATAATCTTATTGATCTTATAAGGTCCAATGTACTTATGTCCCAATTTAGACGATGGAATCTTTAATTTAAGATTTCTGGTTGACAGTCAGACCAAATCTCCTACCTTGAAAGCTGGTGCAGGTTTACGAAATTTATCTGCTGCTTTCTTGTACCTTTCCTGAGCCAATTCTAGATTTTCCTTTAGAAGATCCATATTCTTTTGTAAAGAAGTGATTCTTTCAGCCACTGCCGGCAAGGGCGTATCTATGGGAAATCGAGGAAGAATGTTAGGATGATAACCTAGATTGGAGTAAAAAGGAGACTGCTTAGTGGAGGCGCTCTGAGAGTTGTTATAAGAGAACTCAGCCAGTGGAAGTAGATCCACCCAATCATCCTGTAGGTGGCAGATAAAACAGCGGAGATACTGCTCCAGGGTCTGATTGGTTCGTTCTGTCTGTCCATTAGTCTGGGGATGAAAAGCAGAAGAAAGGTTTACTTTAATGTCCAATGCTGCACAGAAATTTTGCCAAAACCTTGAAGTGAATTGCACCCCTCGATCCGAAATGACTTCATCCGGTACTCCATGTACGCGAAACACGTTCTTAATCATCAAGTCTGATGTCTGTTTTGCAGTGGGTAAGCCGACACAAGGGATAAAATGAGCTGCCTTTGTTAGACGGTCAACCACCACTAGAATGGTGTTCTTCCCTTGAGAGGTTGGTAACTCCACAATGAAGTCCATAGAAATGGATCCCCACGGGCGGGACGGCGTGGGAAGAGGTTGCAACAGACCAGTTGGTGAGGAGCGAGGTGTTTTGCATCTTGCACAGACTTCACATGAAGTGACATAGTTTAAGACATCTTTCCTGTAAGTGGGCCACCAAAAGAAACGAGAAAGAAATTCTTGTGTCTTTAGAATTCCCCTATGCCCGGCTATCTTGGAATCGTGGATGAGTTGCAATACTCTCAATCTGACTGTTTCAGGTATATACAGACGTTGTCCCTGAATCCACACACCATTCTTAAAGACAAGACTTACGTCCCTTGGGGGTTGAGCCAACAAAGAATCCGCATGGTATGCTTCCTTGATGTCCTTAAGTAGGTCTTGATTATGAATCACTCCCAGGAATCTAGAGTCAGGAAGAATAGTCTTAGGAGGAGTAAGTGGACGTGTCTCTGCTGAATGAATCCTAGAGAGTGCATCAGCCTTTCCATTGCGCGATCCTGGTCTATAAGAAATGACAAAATTAAATTGGTTTAAGAAAAGATTCCAGCGAGCCTGGCGAGGAGTCAGGCACTTAGCCGACCTGATAAATTCAAGGTTACGATGGTCTGTCAGGACGACTATTTGCTGTGCAGCTCCCTGAAGAAGGTGTCTCCATTCCTTGAAGGCGGCAATAATGGCCAACAATTCTCTATTGCCCACATCATAGTTCCTCTCAGCCGAAGACAACTGCTGGGAAAAGAAGGCACAGGGATGCAAGACATTCTTCTCACCTGTTCTCTGAGAGAGTATAGCTCCAACGGCACAGTCTGAAGCATCCACCTCTATTATGAAGGCAAGCTCGGGGTTGGGATGTACTAAGATAGGTGCGGTGGTAAATTTATCCTTTAAACAGGAAAATGCTTCCTGAGCTTGCGGGGTCCAGGAGAACCTAGACTGTTTCCGGGTAAGTTGGGTGATAAGTGACACTACCTCAGAAAAATTCTTAATGAA
The DNA here is from genome assembly GCA_033576555.1 of Oophaga sylvatica. Taxonomy (NCBI): domain Eukaryota; kingdom Metazoa; phylum Chordata; class Amphibia; order Anura; family Dendrobatidae; genus Oophaga; species Oophaga sylvatica. The sequence continues at coordinate 23,190 of JARQOD010006164.1, read as the reverse complement.
ACGTCTATAGAAGTTGGCAAACCCGATGAAACGCTGCACCTCCTTCACATTTCTAGGAATTGGCCAATCCTTGATGGCTTGGGTCTTGCTTCCATCCATACTAATCCCTTGCATAGATAGTACATACCCCAGAAATTGAATTTCAGTCCTATGGAATTCACATTTTTCAAGTTTGATGTAGAGATGGTTTTGTCTTAGGCGTTCTAAGACCATTCTCACATGTCCATGATGTTCCTCTGTGGAGTTAGAAAAAATTAGAATATCATCCAGATAAATCACCACAAATGTATCTAGGAGATCCCTGAAGATATCATTCACGAAGTGTTGGAAAGTGGCTGGGGCGGTACTCAGACCAAAAGGCATAACTAGATATTCAAAGTGTCCATAGCGTGACCTGAAAGCAGTCTTCCATTCATCCCCAGGTCTGATACGGACCAAGTTATAGGCCCCACGGAGATCCAGTTTAGAGAAAATTTTGGCATGCCGCACTCTCTCCAACAACTCAGGGATTAAAGGCAATGGATAACGGTTTCTAATAGTAACCTTATTGAGTTCCCTATAGTCTATGCAGGGTCTCAGAGATCCATCTTTCTTCTTCACAAAGAAGATGGGTGCACCTGCGGGAGATGAAGAGGGGCGTATGAAGCCCTTGGCTAAATTTTCGTCTATATAATCCTTCAAAGCTTTTAGCTCGGGCCCCGCTAGGGGGTAGATCTTACCAAAAGGTATCTCGGCTCCAGGTAATAATTCAATTGGACAATCATATGGACGGTGAGGAGGAAGCTGATCAGCGTTCTTCTTGTCACATAAATCGTCATAGTCCTGGTATACAGCTGGTAGTTCATGGACTGACATGGTTCCTTTAGGAACAGAGCAAGCTGAAACACCTTGACTCATCTGTTTCTCCGGAAAGTGTAATTCCTTGGTCTCCCAGTTAATCGTAGGATTCTGCGCCTGCAGCCATGGTAGCCCTAGAATGATGGGAAAGTGGGGAGAAGAGATAAGCAAAAAAGACATTTTCTCCTGATGATCTTTACCCATAAGGACCCTCAAAGGCTCTGTTTCTTGATCCACTGGTCCAGAAGTCAGTAGAGAGCCATCCACAGTCTCCATCTGTACTGGAGTAGCCTTCTTCACTGAACGTATCCCCTGTTTCAGAGCAAAGGAGATATCCATAAAATTTCCACTTGCTCCTGAGTCGATCATAGCAGAGCTAGACACCCAAACTGAGTCAACCCAGAGTTTGATGGAAAGGAAGCAATGAGAATTGATTCTTTTACAACTCAGCTGGGACACCGCTGAGGAAACTTGAAAAATTGCAGCGTTTATACCGTCATCGTCCCCAGAACTAACAGAGTTTAAGTCCGAGAAATCAAGATCTCTTGCAGCAGATCTCTCTGGAGCCTGAGGCTCGGACATGACAGAGCTCCTCTCGCAACACTCACAGTGAATGACTGCTGCAGTAGTCTTACGAGAACGGCTGGGGCAGTTTATAATGAAGTGCCCTGACTTACCACAGTAGAAACATAGATTTTCCTTTATACGATGTTCTTTGCGTGCATCACTAACCCGTCTTTGTAAAGAGTCCACCTGCATGGGTTCAGGTTCTGGTTCCCTTGTGATCCTACTCAAAGGTTCCTTAGCTGAGGAGGGAGGTAGTAAAAGGTTAGTGCGATTATTTTCGAACCATCTCTCTTGTCTGCGTTCAGTCAGACGAGCATCAATACGGATACAATAGTTAATAAAGTCACCTAACGCAGTGGGAGGGTCGGCACGAGCAAGTTCATCCTTAATCAGTGGAGACAACCCTTTCCGAAAAATAGATTTTTTAGCGGAAGTGTCCCAAGTGGTATCAAGAGCCCATCTCCTAAAATCCAGGGCATATTCGGCTACTGAACGCTTACCTTGGCGCAAAGTTAACATGGCTGCTTCAGCTGTTGCACCTCGATTGGGGTCATCAAACACCTGCCCCATGGCTGAAATAAAAGCATCAAGGTGATTCAAACAATCATCCTCAGTCTCAATCAGAGGGTTTGCCCACATCAAAGCCTTATTGGTAAGCAACATGATTATAGTAAGCACTTTGGATCGTTCAGTGGGAAATTGTGAAGCATGTGCAGAGAAAAATAAATTGCATTGATTAATAAATCCCCTGAATTTCTCACGTTCACCACCAAAACGAAAAGGAGGTAATTTGGGGATCCCAGAACTTGGGGTTATGGCAGGAGCCTGGGCTCGTTCCTCTAGAGCCTCAATCCTGGCTCGCAATTCCTGGGTAGTCTGTCCAAACACTTGCAAATTATGATTAGTGAGGTCCTGTAGGCTTGCAAAACGGGTTTTTAAAGTCTGTACATCTGAAAGGATTGTATCAGTCACTCCGCAAAGTTCCTTTATGCGGGCCTCCATCTTCCAGATCTTTTAAGGCAGAGGTGCTGGAAGGAGAAGAGGAAAGGAAAAAAAAAAAACAATAGTGTTTACCTGTGGTAACACTCCAGAGTAAAATTTTAAGGGAATGCGCTCACCTGGAATGGTTGTGAGAAGTCACAACCACTGTCATCACATAAGGTATTAAACGGACATCTGATATGCACAGTCACAGCAGACACAGCTTTCCCAGACCCAGCAGACACTAAACATTGGCTCCTGAATCTTGTCATGTATAGTGTACAGTTCCTATAGCGTCTTGTGCTTGGGTGCGAGGAAAACACAGGAGACATAGGTTGAAATGAAATGACTTGTATTACTTCATACAAGCATGCTGAAAAGTTCACACAGTTTGCAGGAACAGCGACAGGAGACACAGCAGGCCAGAGTAACTTCAAGCACTACAATAAATCTCCAAAGCAGGTTCAGGATCTCTTCTCTGTACCGTAATTCCTCTGCAAACATGGATTCACCAAACAGCAGGTTTCCAGAGTCCAAAAGTGTTCCAAGGTTCCTCAGTAGGGAATAGCTGGAGTACAAGTCCAAGGCTTCCAGGAGTCAGGTCACAGACTGACTGAGGCTTGATTCAGGAGCACTGATTGTTCAGCTGAGGCTGCTTAAGAAGCAAGAGGGAAGAATCAGGGCGGGAACATGAAAACTGGAAACTCCATATTAACTGAGGGCAAGAGCTGCAGAAAGACAGAAAGCAAAATGGCCGACGGAAAACTGAGTTTCAAGGAACATGTCAACAGAGACAAAGAACCTTACAAATAGATTTCATTTTTTTTAAATAGAATGGAGCAGCACCAATTAGAGAAAAATGTCAAGGATGAGGCAGTGAGACACGCTCAGCAGAGTACAAGCAGCAGTGGTTGAAGAACTAACTGGAGCGTGATCTGCACTCAAAAAAAAAAAACCTTACAGACTAGAGTGAACACTGCACACAACTGTTCACTATCTCTGAAAGGCTCCTGTTGTGAATAGGCTGGAAATGAGTTCTGAGCAGAAGCTCCCTCTGGTGGTTACAAACGGTACTGGACTGTCCAGTGAAGATTGTGAGGATTGGGAATCAGGTGTTACTGACTGGTCTTATATAAGGGAGTCACCTTCCCATCAGGGTTGCCGGTGATCAATTGTTCTGGTCTCAATCCTTGATTCCTGTTTCCTTGGTAGCCTGCTGTGTCGTGTCTGAATCTCCTGCTAACAGATAAGACATTTTCTTCTTTTTGTTTTTGTGCTTGATTTTTGCATTTTGTCCTGCACTTCTGTGGGGGCCTTCAGGGTCCCCTCTGGGGGCTTTTGCCTCTCAGTTCTGTTCAGCCACTGATGTTTGTACATTTGCTTTTTCCAGTTTTTTCAGTGGCTACTGTTTTGTTTTTGGTTACACCAGAGAACTAATTTAGGTGGTAGAGGTCGTGTGATCTCAGGTGTTTTTGAAATTAGTAGAGTTGGTGCTTTTCAGGGTTTTTTTTGGGATTGCAGTAAGTGCCCTTCCTATCCTTTTCTATTTAGTAAGTTTGGGCCCCAACGTTTGCTCATACTATTTTCTGTCTGTGTCAGTATTTCTTCTTGTCTAACCGCCATTACATGTTTGGGGGCTTTCTATGTTCTTTGGGGATCTGCTCCGGGGCAGATAGCTTTCCTCTTTCTATCTTCAGGTGTAGTTAGTTTCTCAGGCTGTGACGAGGCGTCTAGGACCAACGTAGGAACGCTCCACGGCTGCCTCTAGTTGTGGTGGTTAGTCAGGGTACTGCAATCTCATAGTTTCCAACTGCTCTGGTGTATTTCCTTTTTTGCTTGCTCTCCTCAGCTACCAAATCATAACAGTATCACCAGCCTAAACTGAAAATTATATTGTACTCACAGAAGGGAAAAATATTGTGAAAGAAAAAAGTTGTCAGAGATTTTTTTTTTTTTCTGTTTGTTGCATTTTTTTTCCCTCTGTATCTCTGGGTGCTGAGGAGGATTTTTTTTTTTTTTTCTCTCAATGGAGTTTGCACAGTTGTCTGGCAGTGTGGATCAGCTTGCCACTGAAGTTCGGAGTATTGCTACCTATCTTGCTAGGTTGCCTGTTGTGGAACCTAGGATTCCCATGCCAGATTTGTTTTTAGGGGATCGAGCTAAGTTTCTGAATTTCAAAAATAACTGTAAATTGTTTTTTGCCTTAAAATCTAAGTCCTCAGGGAACGCAGCGCAGCAGGTTCAAATTGTCATCTCTCTCCTGCGCGGCGACCCTCAGGATTGGGCTTTTTCCCTGACACCTGGGGATCCTGTTTTGAGTGATGTTGATGCGTTTTTTCAGGCTTTGGGGTTATTGTACGATGAGCCTAATGTCACTGATCAAGCTGAAAAAACTTTGTTGGCATTAAGTCAGGGGCTTGAGGACGCTGAGTTATACTGTCAGAGATTCCGTAGGTGGGCAGTCATGACCAAATGGAATGACGACGCTTTGGCAGCTCTTTTTCGGAAGGGACTGTCAGATAATGTAAAGGATGTTATGGTGGGATTCCCTGTTCCCTCTGGTCTCAATGATTCTATGTCATTAGCGATTCAAATTGACAGATGTTTGCGTGAGCGGAAAGGTATGCGTGGAATAATGTTGCCTTGTGAACCTGCTTCTGAATCCATGCAGTGTGATAGAGTGGTTTCTGGGGCACAGCGTCATGAATTTCGAAAGCGCAATGGGTTATGTTTCTACTGTGGTGATGCCTCTCATGCTATTTCTGTCTGCCCTAAGCGGGGAAGACGTTTTGCTCGCTCAGTTGTCTTGGGTAGTGTTCAGACTAAGTTTTTGTTAACTGTTACCCTGATATGCTCTCTGTCCTCATTTTCTGCTCAGGCTTTTGTTGATTCTGGAGCAGCTATTAACCTGATGGATTTTGATTTTGCTAAACGTTGTGGGTTTCCCTTGATACCCTACGGAAGTCTATTCCCCTACTGGGGATCGATTCTACCCCTTTGGCTGAGAATAAACCTCAGTTCTCTACTCAGGTGATAATGAGGGTAGAACCTGATCATCAGGAGAGTTGCAAATTTTTGGTTCTGTATAATCTGCATGACATTATTGTACTAGGTTTCCCTTGGTTACAGTGAATAGAAAACTTGGCACTCAACTTTGTAATATTGGTATATCCAGTTTTATTGCAGTCACAGTACACGTGGGTACAAGATGGAAACGTTTCGGTCCAACATGGACCTTCATCAATCTGACGGCCGACTGCTGATAGGTAGATTTTTGCTCTTAATGTAAGATATATAGACTGTATGTCTTAGTGGAGAGAATCATAAAGATGGATTTGTCTATAAAGCGGACGGGTTAATATAAAGATTTATGATGCTCCACAAGGATTCCTAGTGTCTTGATTAGATATATGTAGGTAGCGCCGTCCTCTCCAACACTGACGCGGTATCTGACAAGCGGCGGATACCGCGTCAGTGTTGGAGAGGACGGCGCTACCTACATATATCTAATCAAGACACTAGGAATCCTTGTGGAGCATCATAAATCTTTTTTCCTTGGACCTTCAGGTCCTATATTAACCCGTCCGCTTTATAGACAAATCCATCTTTATGATTCTCTCCACTAAGACATACAGTCTATATATCTTACATTAAGAGCAAAAATCTACCTATCAGCAGTCGGCCGTCAGATTGATGAAGGTCCATGTTGGACCGAAACGTTTCCATCTTGTACCCACGTGTACTGTGACTGCAATAAAACTGGATATACCAATATTACAAAGTTGAGTGCCAAGTTTTCTATTCACTATATTGGGCTAATCACCTACTTGTGCACCACCACAGTTGTGCGACGATATATTTTCTCTCCCTTGGTTACAGTCTCATAATCCTGTTTTGGATTGGAAATCTGTGTCTGTTACCAGTTGGGGCTGTCAATGTGTTAATACCAACACTCCTGTTTTTTCTGCCTCCCCCCAGGCTCAGGATGTTCCTGACTTTTTGATTGATTTTTCTGATGTGTTTAGCGAAAGTAAATTTGAATCTTTACCTCCCCATAGGAGCTATGACTGCGCTCTTGAATTAGTGCCTGGTTGTAAGTTCCCTAAAGGTCGCCTTTTTAACTTGTCTGTACCTGAACATGACGCTATGCGGTCTTATATCAAGGAGTCATTGGAGAAGGGTCATATCAGACCATCCTCTTCACCCTTAGGTGCCGGTTTTTTCTTTGTGGCCAAAAAGGATGGTTCATTAAGGCCGTGTATTGATTATCGTCTCTTGAACAATATTACTGTGAAATATCAATATCCGTTACCCTTGATCTCTGATCTGTTTTCCAGGGTGAAAAACGCTACTTGGTTTACCAAGCTTGACCTCAGGGGGGCATATAACCTTATTTGCATTAAGCACGGGGATGAATGGAAGATGGCATTTAATACCCCTGAAGGGCATTTTGAGTACCTTGTGATGCCCTTTGGGCTCACTAATGCTCCTTCTGTCTTCCAGTCCTTCATGAATGACATTTTCAGGGATTTTGTGGATAAATTTCTGATTGTTTATTTGGATGATATCTTGATTTTTTCCAATGACTGGGACTCTCATGTAAAACATGTTCGGACTGTGTCACACTATAGTGTCATGTATAGTGTACAGTTCCTATAGCGTCTTGTGCTTGGGTGCGAGGAAAACACAGGAGACATAGGTTGAAATGAAATGACTTGTATTACTTCATACAAGCATGCTGAAAAGTTCACACAGTTTGCAGGAACAGCGACAGGAGACACAGCAGGCCAGAGTAACTTCAAGCACTACAATAAATCTCCAAAGCAGGTTCAGGATCTCTTCTCTGTACCGTAATTCCTCTGCAAACATGGATTCACCAAACAGCAGGTTTCCAGAGTCCAAAAGTGTTCCAAGGTTCCTCAGTAGGGAATAGCTGGAGTACAAGTCCAAGGCTTCCAGGAGTCAGGTCACAGACTGACTGAGGCTTGATTCAGGAGCACTGATTGTTCAGCTGAGGCTGCTTAAGAAGCAAGAGGGAAGAATCAGGGCGGGAACATGAAAACTGGAAACTCCATATTAACTGAGGGCAAGAGCTGCAGAAAGACAGAAAGCAAAATGGCCGACGGAAAACTGAGTTTCAAGGAACATGTCAACAGAGACAAAGAACCTTACATTACTCCCACCTTAGGGACAACCTCCGGATGACCTCAGACCAGGCTTGTCAGGGTACCTCTGATGAAACTGGCGGAGCAGGTGAGGAGCATTTACATTATTGACTGGTTCCCATGAGTTGTCCTCCACTGGGTAGCCCTGCCATTTAATCAAATATTGCAACTGATTTCTGTACAACCTGGAATCTAGAATCCTTTCCACCATAAATTCTTCCTGACCATCGACCAGCACTGGGTCAGGGCAAGGAGAAGAACGTCCAGGAAACGTATTGGGTGTTGCAGCCTTTAGTAGGGATACATGAAAGACAGGGTGGATTCTCATAGTTCTGGGTAGTTGAAGACGACAAGCAACAGCACTTATAATCTTATTGATCTTATAAGGTCCAATGTACTTATGTCCCAATTTAGACGATGGAATCTTTAATTTAAGATTTCTGGTTGACAGTCAGACCAAATCTCCTACCTTGAAAGCTGGTGCAGGTTTACGAAATTTATCTGCTGCTTTCTTGTACCTTTCCTGAGCCAATTCTAGATTTTCCTTTAGAAGATCCATATTCTTTTGTAAAGAAGTGATTCTTTCAGCCACTGCCGGCAAGGGCGTATCTATGGGAAATCGAGGAAGAATGTTAGGATGATAACCTAGATTGGAGTAAAAAGGAGACTGCTTAGTGGAGGCGCTCTGAGAGTTGTTATAAGAGAACTCAGCCAGTGGAAGTAGATCCACCCAATCATCCTGTAGGTGGCAGATAAAACAGCGGAGATACTGCTCCAGGGTCTGATTGGTTCGTTCTGTCTGTCCATTAGTCTGGGGATGAAAAGCAGAAGAAAGGTTTACTTTAATGTCCAATGCTGCACAGAAATTTTGCCAAAACCTTGAAGTGAATTGCACCCCTCGATCCGAAATGACTTCATCCGGTACTCCATGTACGCGAAACACGTTCTTAATCATCAAGTCTGATGTCTGTTTTGCAGTGGGTAAGCCGACACAAGGGATAAAATGAGCTGCCTTTGTTAGACGGTCAACCACCACTAGAATGGTGTTCTTCCCTTGAGAGGTTGGTAACTCCACAATGAAGTCCATAGAAATGGATCCCCACGGGCGGGACGGCGTGGGAAGAGGTTGCAACAGACCAGTTGGTGAGGAGCGAGGTGTTTTGCATCTTGCACAGACTTCACATGAAGTGACATAGTTTAAGACATCTTTCCTGTAAGTGGGCCACCAAAAGAAACGAGAAAGAAATTCTAGTGTCTTTAGAATTCCCCTATGCCCGGCTATCTTGGAATCGTGGATGAGTTGTAATACTCTCAATCTGACTGTTTCAGGTATATACAGACGTTGTCCCTGAATCCACACACCATTCTTAAAGACAAGACTTACGTCCCTTGGGGGTTGAGCCAACAAAGAATCCGCATGGTATGCTTCCTTGATGTCCTTAAGTAGGTCTTGATTATGAATCACTCCCAGGAATCTAGAGTCAGGAAGAATAGTCTTAGGAGGAGTAAGTGGACGTGTCTCTGCTGAATGAATCCTAGAGAGTGCATCAGCCTTTCCATTGCGCGATCCTGGTCTATAAGAAATGACAAAATTAAATTGGTTTAAGAAAAGATTCCAGCGAGCCTGGCGAGGAGTCAGGCACTTAGCCGACCTGATAAATTCAAGGTTACGATGGTCTGTCAGGACGACTATTTGCTGTGCAGCTCCCTGAAGAAGGTGTCTCCATTCCTTGAAGGCGGCAATAATGGCCAACAATTCTCTATTGCCCACATCGTAGTTCCTCTCAGCCGAAGACAACTGCTGGGAAAAGAAGGCACAGGGATGCAAGACATTCTTCTCACCTGTTCTCTGAGACAGTATAGCTCCAACGGCACAGTCTGAAGCATCCACCTCTATTATGAAGGCAAGCTCGGGGTTGGGATGTACTAAGATAGGTGCGGTGGTAAATTTATCCTTTAAACAGGAAAATGCTTCCTGAGCTTGCGGGGTCCAGGAGAACCTAGACTGTTTCCGGGTAAGTTGGGTGATAAGTGACACTACCTCAGAAAAATTCTTAATGAAACGTCTATAGAAGTTGGCAAACCCGATGAAACGCTGCACCTCCTTCACATTTCTAGGAATTGGCCAATCCTTGATGGCTTGGGTCTTGCTTCCATCCATACTAATCCCTTGCATAGATAGTACATACCCCAGAAATTGAATTTCGGTCCTATGGAATTCACATTTTTCAAGTTTGATGTAGAGATGGTTTTGTCTTAGGCGTTCTAAGACCATTCTCACATGTCCATGATGTTCCTCTGTGGAGTTAGAAAAAATTAGAATATCATCCAGATAAATCACCACAAATGTATCTAGGAGATCCCTGAAGATATCATTCACGAAGTGTTGGAAAGTGGCTGGGGCGGTACTCAGACCAAAAGGCATAACTAGATATTCAAAGTGTCCATAGCGTGACCTGAAAGCAGTCTTCCATTCATCCCCAGGTCTGATACGGACCAAGTTATAGGCCCCACGGAGATCCAGTTTAGAGAAAATTTTGGCATGCCGCACTCTCTCCAACAACTCAGGGATTAAAGGCAATGGATAACGGTTTCTAATAGTAACCTTATTGAGTTCCCTATAGTCTATGCAGGGTCTCAGAGATCCATCTTTCTTCTTCACAAAGAAGATGGGTGCACCTGCGGGAGATGAAGAGGGGCGTATGAAGCCCTTGGCTAAATTTTCGTCTATATAATCCTTCAAAGCTTTTAGCTCGGGCCCCGCTAGGGGGTAGATCTTACCAAAAGGTATCTCGGCTCCAGGTAATAATTCAATTGGACAATCATATGGACGGTGAGGAGGAAGCTGATCAGCGTTCTTCTTGTCACATAAATCGTCATAGTCCTGGTATACAGCTGGTAGTTCATGGACTGACATGGTTCCTTTAGGAACAGAGCAAGCTGAAACACCTTGACTCATCTGTTTCTCCGGAAAGTGTAATTCCTTGGTCTCCCAGTTAATCGTAGGATTCTGCGCCTGCAGCCATGGTAGCCCTAGAATGATGGGAAAGTGGGGAGAAGAGATAAGCAAAAAAGACATTTTCTCCTGATGATCTTTACCCATAAGGACCCTCAAAGGCTCTGTTTCTTGATCCACTGGTCCAGAAGTCAGTAGAGAGCCATCACAGTCTCCATCTGTACTGGAGTAGCCTTCTTCACTGAACGTATCCCCTGTTTCAGAGCAAAGGAGATATCCATAAAATTTCCACTTGCTCCTGAGTCGATCATAGCAGAGCTAGACACCCAAACTGAGTCAACCCAGAGTTTGATGGAAAGGAAGCAATGAGAATTGTTTCTTTTACAACTCAGCTGGGACACCGCTGAGGAAACTTGAAAAATTGCAGCGTTTATACCGTCATCGTCCCCAGAACTAACAGAGTTTAAGTCCGAGAAATCAAGATCTCTTGCAGCAGATCTCTCTGGAGCCTGAGGCTCGGACATGACAGAGCTCCTCTCGCAACACTCACAGTGAATGACTGCTGCAGTAGTCTTACGAGAACGGCTGGGGCAGTTTATAATGAAGTGCCCTGACTTACCACAGTAGAAACATAGATTTTCCTTTATACGATGTTCTTTGCGTGCATCACTAACCCGTCTTTGTAAAGAGTCCACCTGCATGGGTTCAGGTTCTGGTTCCCTTGTGATCCTACTCAAAGGTTCCTTAGCTGAGGAGGGAGGTAGTAAAAGGTTAGTGCGATTATTTTCGAACCATCTCTCTTGTCTGCGTTCAGTCAGACGAGCATCAATACGGATACAATAGTTAATAAAGTCACCTAACGCAGTGGGAGGGTCGGCACGAGCAAGTTCATCCTTAATCAGTGGAGACAACCCTTTCCGAAAAATAGATTTTTTAGCGGAAGTGTCCCAAGTGGTATCAAGAGCCCATCTCCTAAAATCCAGGGCATATTCGGCTACTGAACGCTTACCTTGGCGCAAAGTTAACATGGCTGCTTCAGCTGTTGCACCTCGATTGGGGTCATCAAACACCTGCCCCATGGCTGAAATAAAAGCATCAAGGTGATTCAAACAATCATCCTCAGTCTCAATCAGAGGGTTTGCCCACATCAAAGCCTTATTGGTAAGCAACATGATTATAGTAAGCACTTTGGATCGTTCAGTGGGAAATTGTGAAGCATGTGCAGAGAAAAATAAATTGCATTGATTAATAAATCCCTGAATTTCTCACGTTCACCACCAAAACGAAAAGGAGGTAATTTGGGGATCCCAGAACTTGGGGTTATGGCAGGAGCCTGGGCTCGTTCCTCTAGAGCCTCAATCCTGGCTCGCAATTCCTGGGTAGTCTGTCCAAACACTTGCAAATTATGATTAGTGAGGTCCTGTAGGCTTGCAAAACGGGTTTTTAAAGTCTGTACATCTGAAAGGATTGTATCAGTCACTCCGCAAAGTTCCTTTATGCGGGCCTCCATCTTCCAGATCTTTTAAGGCAGAGGTGCTGGAAGGAGAAGAGGAAAGGAAAAAAAAAAAACAATAGTGTTTACCTGTGGTAACACTCCAGAGTAAAATTTTAAGGGAATGCGCTCACCTGGAATGGTTGTGAGAAGTCACAACCACTGTCATCACATAAGGTATTAAACGGACATCTGATATGCACAGTCACAGCAGACACAGCTTTCCCAGACCCAGCAGACACTAAACATTGGCTCCTGAATCTTGTCATGTATAGTGTACAGTTCCTATAGCGTCTTGTGCTTGGGTGCGAGGAAAACACAGGAGACATAGGTTGAAATGAAATGACTTGTATTACTTCATACAAGCATGCTGAAAAGTTCACACAGTTTGCAGGAACAGCGACAGGAGACACAGCAGGCCAGAGTAACTTCAAGCACTACAATAAATCTCCAAAGCAGGTTCAGGATCTCTTCTCTGTACCGTAATTCCTCTGCAAACATGGATTCACCAAACAGCAGGTTTCCAGAGTCCAAAAGTGTTCCAAGGTTCCTCAGTAGGGAATAGCTGGAGTACAAGTCCAAGGCTTCCAGGAGTCAGGTCACAGACTGACTGAGGCTTGATTCAGGAGCACTGATTGTTCAGCTGAGGCTGCTTAAGAAGCAAGAGGGAAGAATCAGGGCGGGAACATGAAAACTGGAAACTCCATATTAACTGAGGGCAAGAGCTGCAGAAAGACAGAAAGCAAAATGGCCGACGGAAAACTGAGTTTCAAGGAACATGTCAACAGAGACAAAGAACCTTACAAATAGATTTCATTTTTTTTAAATAGAATGGAGCAGCACCAATTAGAGAAAAATGTCAAGGATGAGGCAGTGAGACACGCTCAGCAGAGTACAAGCAGCAGTGGTTGAAGAACTAACTGGAGCGTGATCTGCACTCAAAAAAAAAAAACCTTACAGACTAGAGTGAACACTGCACACAACTGTTCACTATCTCTGAAAGGCTCCTGTTGTGAATAGGCTGGAAATGAGTTCTGAGCAGAAGCTCCCTCTGGTGGTTACAAACGGTACTGGACTGTCCAGTGAAGATTGTGAGGATTGGGAATCAGGTGTTACTGACTGGTCTTATATAAGGGAGTCACCTTCCCATCAGGGTTGCCAGTGATCAATTGTTCTGGTCTCAATCCTTGATTCCTGTTTCCTTGGTAGCCTGCTGTGTCGTGTCTGAATCTCCTGCTAACAGATAAGACATTTTCTTCTTTTTGTTTTTGTGCTTGATTTTTGCATTTCGTCCTGCACTTCTGTGGGGGCCTTCAGGGTCCCCTCTGGGGGCTTTTGCCTCTCAGTTCTGTTCAGCCACTGATGTTTGTACATTTGCTTTTTCCAGTTTTTTCAGTGGCTGCTGTTTTGTTTTTGGTTACACCAGAGAACTAATTTAGGTGGTAGAGGTCGTGTGATCTCAGGTGTTTTTGAAATTAGTAGAGTTGGTGCTTTTCAGGGTTTTTTTTGGGATTGCAGTAAGTGCCCTTCCTATCCTTTTCTATTTAGTAAGTTTGGGCCCCAACGTTTGCTCATACTATTTTCTGTCTGTGTCAGTATTTCTTCTTGTCTAACCGCCATTACATGTTTGGGGGCTTTCTATGTTCTTTGGGGATCTGCTCCGGGGCAGATAGCTTTCCTCTTTCTATCTTCAGGTGTAGTTAGTTTCTCAGGCTGTGACGAGGCGTCTAGGACCAACGTAGGAACGCTCCACGGCTGCCTCTAGTTGTGGTGGTTAGTCAGGGTACTGCAATCTCATAGTTTCCAACTGCTCTGGTGTATTTCCTTTTTTGCTTGCTCTCCTCAGCTACCAAATCATAACAGTATCACCAGCCTAAACTGAAAATTATATTGTACTCACAGAAGGGAAAAATATTGTGAAAGAAAAAAGTTGTCAGAGATTTTTTTTTTTTTCTGTTTGTTGCATTTTTTTTTCCCTCTGTATCTCTGGGTGCTGAGGAGGATTTTTTTTTTTTTTTCTCTCAATGGAGTTTGCACAGTTGTCTGGCAGTGTGGATCAGCTTGCCACTGAAGTTCGGAGTATTGCTACCTATCTTGCTAGGTTGCCTGTTGTGGAACCTAGGATTCCCATGCCAGATTTGTTTTTAGGGGATCGAGCTAAGTTTCTGAATTTCAAAAATAACTGTAAATTGTTTTTTGCCTTAAAATCTAAGTCCTCAGGGAACGCAGCGCAGCAGGTTCAAATTGTCATCTCTCTCCTGCGCGGCGACCCTCAGGATTGGGCTTTTTCCCTGACACCTGGGGATCCTGTTTTGAGTGATGTTGATGCGTTTTTTCAGGCTTTGGGGTTATTGTACGATGAGCCTAATGTCACTGATCAAGCTGAAAAAACTTTGTTGGCATTAAGTCAGGGGCTTGAGGACGCTGAGTTATACTGTCAGAGATTCCGTAGGTGGGCAGTCCTGGCCAAATGGAATGACGACGCTTTGGCAGCTCTTTTTCGGAAGGGACTGTCAGATAATGTAAAGGATGTTATGGTGGGATTCCCTGTTCCCTTGGTCTCAATGATTCTATGTCATTAGCGATTCAAATTGACAGATGTTTGCGTGAGCGGAAAGGTATGCGTGGAATAATGTTGCCTTGTGAACCTGCTTCTGAATCCATGCAGTGTGATAGAGTGGTTTCTGGGGCACAGCGTCATGAATTTCGAAAGCGCAATGGGTTATGTTTCTACTGTGGTGATGCCTTCATGCTATTTCTGTCTGCCTAAGCGGGGAAGACGTTTTGCTCGCTCAGTTGTCTTGGGTAGTGTTCAGACTAAGTTTTTGTTAACTGTTACCCTGATATGCTCTCTGTCCTCATTTTCTGCTCAGGCTTTTGTTGATTCTGGAGCAGCTATTAACCTGATGGATTTTGATTTTGCTAAACGTTGTGGGTTTCCTTGATACCCCTACGGAAGTCTATTCCCTACTGGGGATCGATTCTACCCCTTTGGCTGAGAATAAACCTCAGTTCTCTACTCAGGTGATAATGAGGGTAGAACCTGATCATCAGGAGAGTTGCAAATTTTTGGTTCTGTATATCTGCATGACATTATTGTACTAGGTTTCCCTTGGTTACAGTCTCATAATCCTGTTTTGGATTGGAAATCTGTGTCTGTTACCAGTTGGGGCTGTCAATGTGTTAATACCAACACTCCTGTTTTTTCTGCCTCCCCCAGGCTCAGGATGTTCCTGACTTTTTGATTGATTTTTCTGATGTGTTTAGCGAAAGTAAATTTGCATCTTTACCTCCCCATAGGAGCTATGACTGCGCTCTTGAATTAGTGCCTGGTTGTAAGTTCCCTAAAGGTCGCCTTTTTAACTTGTCTGTACCTGAACATGACGCTATGCGGTCTTATATCAAGGAGTCATTGGAGAAGGGTCATATCAGACCATCCTCTTCACCCTTAGGTGCCGGTTTTTTCTTTGTGGCCAAAAAGGATGGTTCATTAAGGCCGTGTATTGATTATCGTCTCTTGAACAATATTACTGTGAAATATCAATATCCGTTACCCTTGATCTCTGATCTGTTTTCCAGGGTGAAAAACGCTACTTGGTTTACCAAGCTTGACCTCAGGGGGGCATATAACCTTATTTGCATTAAGCACGGGGATGAATGGAAGACGGCATTTAATACCCCTGAAGGGCATTTTGAGTACCTTGTGATGCCCTTTGGGCTCACTAATGCTCCTTCTGTCTTCCAGTCCTTCATGAATGACATTTTCAGGGATTTTGTGGATAAATTTCTGATTGTTTATTTGGATGATATCTTGATTTTTTCCAATGACTGGGACTCTCATGTAAAACATGTTCGGACTGTGTTCCAGATTTTGAGAGAGAATGCTCTGTATGTGAAGGGATCAAAGTGTCTTTTTGGCGTTCAGAGGATCTCATTTCTGGGTTTCATTTTCTCCCCATCTGTTATTGAAATGGACCCGGTCAAAGTTCAGGCTATCTGTGATTGGGTCCAACCTACTTCTTTAAAGGCTCTTCAAAGATTCTTGGGTTTTGCCAATTTTTATCGTAAATTTATTGGTAATTTCTCTGTTATTGTTAAACCATTAACTGATTTGACCAAGAAGGGTTCTGATGTGGTGAATTGGCTTCCTGAGGCAGTCTCTGCATTTCAGGAACTTAAGCAGAGATTCACTTCTGCTCCTGTTCTACGGCAGCCTGATGTTTCTCTACCATTTCAGGTGGAGGTTGATGCCTCTGAAATTGGGGCAGGTGCCGTTTTGTCCCAAAGAGATCCAGAGACCTCTAAAAGTAACCCTTGTGCCTTTTTCTCTCGAAAATTTTCTCCCACTGAATGTAATTATGACGTGGGTAATCGGGAGTTATTAGCCATGAAGTGGGCTTTTGAAGAGTGGAGACATTGGCTGGAGGGAGCCAAACATCAGGTGGTGGTTAGTGTTGAGCGATACGATAATGCAAATATCGGCTATCGGCCGATATTAGCTCTATCGGCCTTTCGATAATTTGTTTCGATATTTTCGTCTTATCGAATACCGGAATCGGATTTGTCACTGTCACTGTGAGTGTCCGTCGGTCGGGTCTGTCAGGAGTCAGCGGCACTTACCTGGCAGAAGATCTCCGGCGGTCACGTCCTGGACTGCTTGATGGCCGCCATTATCTTCTCCCTGGCGGTCACATGCAGTTTTTCGCGATAACTGCAGTGACTGCAGGGTAATCCCGGCCGTAAACCAGTCCGATGACGTCACCGCCGGGGAAGCAGGTAATCAGCTGTGCTGCGCCGGGATTCTGATGTGGCAGAGCTGGATCGTTGTGGGACACTCGTTACTATGGACTGCGTCGGTCAGGTGGTATACTTTTTTTTTTTTTTTCATTTGTTTACAGGAGATCGATGGCGTCGCAGGATGAGACTGTAATAAAAGTAATGAAAACTGTGTTTTTTTTTTTTTTATTAAATTAAAAAACTTTTTTATAAACATTCACCCGTCCGGGTACATAAACAATTTAACTATTTATCAACAATTTAACTATTTACATACAGGGACCCTGTCCGGGTTATTTATACTTCTTTGGCAGGGGTGTTCCAGGTACCACCTGGTACTCTTCTGATGCTTGCCAAACATCCGAGGCACCAAGGACCACCAGGACCTGATGACGTCGTGTGGCCTGTACAGTCAAGTCGTGACCCGCTATCTGGGTCTGTGTGGCCACCTCTTTCATCTCCCTCCGGGTCTGGAACCCTATGTCCCGGACTGAACGAACCCCAGGGGGCCTAACAGGCGCCGGGTACGGGCCAGCTATACTTATCATGTCCATAGCTGGGGCTGCTGAGGAGACCACTGAGGGAGGCTTGGGAGATTTACGGCGTGGGGTGGGCACTTTTGCAGAGGCCTGGATGTGGGAGGCTGAAGGCTCCGAGGGTCTCACAGGTTCCTGACACACTGGGGAGTAGGGGTCGCACCTGGTAACATTTAGGGCGTACCATCCATTGTAACCCCAGTGTCGGGTGTAAGTCACCAAGTCTCCTGGCAACAGGTCCCTCCCCGGGTGTCCTTCTGGGAGGTGAGCCTCCACGTCCCGCCGGTTCACAAAGACTTCTAAATAAAGTCCAGGCTCCTTGATGAAGCCCCAACCACCTTTCAATTTAAAGCTCCGTACTGCACCCTTACGCCGCGGCTCACACAGGGTTCCTTTATCCTTTCTCATCCGGTCCTTATCTGCCCGGTCCTTCTCCAGGTTACGTTGCCGAAGTTTTAGGGTTTCTCGCTGCTCCCTTTGTCGCTCTGCTTCCCGCTCCCAACGTCTCCACTCTTCCTCCTGACGCCGGTTGAAATTCTCCTCCACCAGCAGCTCCATGTCTCCACCACTCCACTGCAGCTTACAGTGTCCGGTTTGCGGCAGCTCTCCTGTCGCCCCCCAGTCCTGGCGGCGCTCCCCTGCGGAGGAAGCAGACGGCTCTAAATCAGATGACAGTCGGGGCTCCGGTACAGGCAGGTAGTGCTCTGGTGCCTGCGCGGCCTCCTCCATGAGGACGGGTGTCGCTTCTTCTGTCTCAGCGACGGGGGCAGACAGCGGGATCTGGGGTGCTGACGGTGCTGCGGTTTTTGCAGGAACGGGTGCCTCCTCCTCCAAACGTCAACCGGATCACATTGCAAGGACTCCTCTACTAGAACGGGTGCCTCACCTTCCGGTACAGACACTTCAGGTAAGAGGGATTGGCGCCGCTCCAAGTTTAGTTTTAGGGCACGCCAGCTCGCTTCCATCCTGGCGACCTCCTCCCGGTGCCAGGCCAGGCCTCTTAGGGTATCCGCCGCTTCTTGCAGCGTAGGAGGGTTTCCAGGCCGGGTGCCCAACGGTGGTTCCGTGGCGATCGGGTCGCTTCCGTGGGGGGAGAGCTCTGACTGCTCCATCCCTTCACACTTCTGCTCGTGTCCATTAGCCATCTCTGCCAAGTCACATGTGTCATTAGCATCTGGAGAGGGCCCCTCTTTTGTAGGGAGGCGGGACCTTCGTGTTAGTTTCCACACACTGAGGAGGATGAGGAGGCGGAACTGAAGAGCTGTGGGGCACGATCTTACATTGCAGTACCATTTAGAGCCATCGTTTTCGCGTCACTGAGTGAGTGTACAGTACACCCATGAAGAGCACGCCCTTCTTCTTCACCAGTGCCTCGTCATGACGCAGATATGGCGGAAAAATGGCAAATACATTCTCTGATGATTTTAGCAATTCTCAAGCACAAAACCAGTTCAATTCAGGCACACAGGACTCGCTTATAGCGAGCTACAGAATCCTGTTCGTGACGCCCAAGTTGAGTCGCACAGAGCCAGAGGTTTTGGGGGTACTCGGCACCGAGCCCGTCGACTTCTATGGGGTATGTCACGGCTTTACCCGGCAATTGAATCAGAGTCTATTTTACTATGTAGAAGTGTATAAACTATAAATATATGTATATATATGTCACAATGACATGTATATATATATATATATATATATATGTATTCTATGTGTGTATATTTTGTGTTTACAACGTAAGAAAGGGTTTTTTTTGTTGCGATATTTTGTTCCCATAGACTTACATGGGACTTCCGCTATCGAAATCGGATATCGACGATATTTAGTGCTATCGGCGATACAATTTCGATACGATATTTTTACATATCGAGCACTATCGCTCAACACTAGTGGTGGTCCTTACTGACCATAAGAATCTAGTTTATCTGGAATCTGCCAAGCGACTTAATCCTAGACAGGCCAGGTGGGCCTTGTTTTTCACACGTTTTAATTTTGTGGTTTCATTTCTTCCTGGCACTAAAAATGTTAAGGCGGATGCCCTCTCGAGGAGTTTCCTGGCGGACTCTCCTGAGTTATCTGATCCTTCTGTTATTTTGAAAGAGGGTGTAGTTCTTTCCGCCATCTCGCCCAATTTGAGACTGGCTCTGGAGGGGTGCCAGGAGGATAAGCCCGAGCGCTGCCCTGTTGGGAAATTGTTTGTCCCGGACCAGTGGAAAAAGAGTGTAATGTTTGAGATTCATTGTTCCGCGTTGGCCGGTCATCCCGGAATTTTTGGTACCAGGGACTTGGTTGGTCGGTCCTTTTGGTGGCCTACCTTGTCTCGTGATGTCAGGGAGTTTGTGCAGTCCTGCGGGACTTGCTCTCGCTCCAAGCCTTGCTCTCGTTCTAGTGGTTTGTTGATGCCATTACCTGTGCCCAAGAGACCATGGACCCATATCGCTATGGATTTCATTTCCGACCTCCCTGTTTCTCAGAGAATGACCGTCATCTGGGTGATTTGCGATAGGTTTTCCAAGATGATACATCTTGTGCCATTACCTAAGTTGCCTTCCTCCTCTGAATTGGTGCCTTTGTTCCTTCAGCACGTGGATCGTTTACACGGCATTCCTGAGAACATTGTGTCTGACAGAGGAGTCCAGTTTGTTTCCAGATTTTGGAGGACCTTTTGTTCTAAAATTGGTGTTCAATTGTCTTTCTCCTCGGCGTTTCATCCTCAGACCAATGGTCAAACTGAGAGAACAAACCAGACATTGGAGACTTATCTAAGATGCTTTGTGTCTGCTGATCAGGATGACTGGGTCTCTTTTTTGCCTTTGGCTGAGTTTGCTCTTAATAATAGGGCTAGCTCTGCCACTTTGATGTCTCCATTTTTCTGTAATTCTGGGTTTCACCCTCGATTTTCTTCTGGACAGACGGAGGCTTCTGTCTGCCCAGGTGTTGACTCTGTTGTGGAGCGTATGCAACAGATTTGGGACCAGGTAGTGGAGAGGTTGTCCCTCTCTCAGGAGAGGGCCCAGCGGTTTGCTAACCGGCATAGGACTGATGGTCCTCGGTTTAAAGTGGGGGACTTGGTCTGGTTGTCCTCAAGAAATATTCCTATGAGAGTGGCATCTCCTAAATTTAAGCCTAGGTTCATTGGACCTTATAAGATCATGGAGATTCTTAACCCTGTTTCTTTTCGTTTGCTTCTTCCAGGGACATTTAAGATCCATAACGTGTTCCACAAGTCCTTGTTGAAGAGGTTTGTTGAGCCAGTGGTTCCTACTACTGTGCCTCCTGACCCTGTTTTGGTTGAGGGCAATCTGGAGTATGTGGTTGAGAAAATATTGAATTCTCGTTTTTCTAGACGGAAACTCCAGTATTTGGTAAAATGGAGAGGTTATGGTCAGAAAGACAATTCTTGGGTGTTTGCTTCGGACATCCATGCTAGGAGACTCATCCGTGCGTATCATAGAACTCATCCTGACCGACCTGGTTGCTCAAATGAGGGTTCGGTGACCCCTCCTCAAGGGGGGGGTACTGTTGTGAATAGGCTGGAAATGAGTTCTGAGCAGAAGCTCCCTCTGGTGGTTACAAACGGTACTGGACTGTCCAGTGAAGATTGTGAGGATTGGGAATCAGGTGTTACTGACTGGTCTTATATAAGGGAGTCACCTTCCCATCAGGGTTGCCGGTGATCAATTGTTCTGGTCTCAATCCTTGATTCCTGTTTCCTTGGTAGCCTGCTGTGTCGTGTCTGAATCTCCTGCTAACAGATAAGACATTTTCTTCTTTTTGTTTTTGTGCTTGATTTTTGCATTTTGTCCTGCACTTCTGTGGGGGCCTTCAGGGTCCCCTCTGGGGGCTTTTGCCTCTCAGTTCTGTTCAGCCACTGATGTTTGTACATTTGCTTTTTCCAGTTTTTTCAGTGGCTGCTGTTTTGTTTTTGGTTACACCAGAGAACTAATTTAGGTGGTAGAGGTCGTGTGATCTCAGGTGTTTTTAAAATTAGTAGAGTTGGTGCTTTTCAGGTTTTTTTTTGTGATTGCAGTAAGTGCCCTTCCTATCCTTTTCTATTTAGTAAGTGTGGGCCCCAACGTTTGCTCATACTATTTTCTGTATGTGTCAGTATTTCTTCTTGTCTAACCGCCATTACATGTTTGGGGGCTTTCTATGTTCTTTGGGGATCTGCTCCGGGGCAGATAGCTTTCCTCTTTCTATCTTCAGGTGTAGTTAGTTTCTCAGGCTGTGACGAGGCGTCTAGGACCAACGTAGGAACGCTCCACGGCTGCCTCTAGTTGTGGTGGTTAGTCAGGGTACTGCAATCTCATAGTTTCCAATTGCTCTGGTGTATTTCCTTTTTTGCCTGCTCTCCTCAGCTACCAAATCATAACAGGCTCCTTTCTGTACTTCTATAGTGTTTGCAACCAATATATTGTATACGGATGGAAGCGCGTCACACTATAATTGCAATTGAATGGAGCAGCAAGAATTACACTGAAGAAAAAAAAAAAGAGTCTGTGAGTGACACGTGCAGATGCCTACAAACAGCGTTGGATGCAGAGCAAACTGCAGCGTCACCTGCACTCTCACACACACACCTTGCACAGAGCTGTTAAAACAACACTGCAAGGCAAAAGGAAGCTTTACACAGCGGTTGGTAAACTAGCCTGCCTAAAGCACAGTACACAAAATCGCAATCTCTAACTGTCCCTCAGAGTCAGCAGAGCAGCGTTCTGTCCCAGCACAGTGACGCTAAAATGGCGGCGGCGCCTTTTATAGTGCATTCTGACATCATTTCAGCATCCAATCACAGCCATGCCATTAGTTAACATGACCGCAGCATTACAGGATGTGCCCACACTTCTTAGGATTCCTCATTGGCTGACTAAAATCACATTGCCTCTCAAAGAATTATGGGAACTTCCGATTCCGGTATACGATATATGGAAAATATCGGAACTAAGTATCGGAATTCCGATACAGCGAATATCGGCCGATACCCGATACTTGCGGTATCGGAATGCTCAACTCTAGTAGAAGTCCTTTTCTACGAAGGATCTGACGTCTGACACATACCATTCTTCGCCTTCTTTGGCAGAATTACGAAGGTCGTAGATAGCGACTACTGGGGAAGGGCTGTTCCCGAAGATGTCTACCCTCATCCGGTACTCTGTGATGTCTTTGTCTGGGTCGTTGTCATGGTACCAGAAGAACCTCAAGTAGTTTCTGTGTTCCTCTTTGACGAGAAAACAGTGGAACTTTTGTTGTATGTCAGCCATAAATGCCACCGTATCTCTGCGGAAAGAGAGTAGTACTTCCAGATGTCTGTTGTTGAGGTCTGGGCCCGACAGTAGGACATCATTTAATGAGGCATCTTCACATTTGGCACTTGAGTCGAATACCACTCTTATTTGACCTGTTTCTTGGGATGGTATACTCCGAAGATGGGCAGGTACCAACACTCCTCTGAGGGACGAAGTGCAGGTGCAATCTCTGCGTGGTTGTTCTGGAATATCCTTCCCATGAAGGTAAAGAAGTGCTTCTTCATCTCAGGTGACTTCTTAAGCTTGTGTCTAAGGGAGATGAACCGGCTGTAGACCAGTTCCCTGTTGTTGGGTAGGTGCCTTCTCTGAGGTCGAAATGGTAAGGGTGCAACCCAACTGTTCGATTTGTCTTTGACTATTTGTGTATCCATGATGTCCTGGAACATCCTATCTTCTATGGACATCGCTACCTTGTCGTCTTCCTTTGTCCTGTGGAAGACTGTACATCCCATGTGGTCTTGTTCACCTTCACAGGCGTGGTGTTCGTTGGTAGGTACTGAGAAAGGGCAAGGTAGGGGAGCGCTGTTTGGCAATTCCTTTACCAGCAGACTATTGTGACATGGCCGGAAGAGAGATG
>JARQOD010006163.1:0-44306 GCA_033576555.1 Oophaga sylvatica | reverse complement strand
CGGAATAAGTATGGAATTCCGAACAGGAATTCGGCGAAACCCGATCTTGCGGTATCGGAGCTCAACACTATTAAAACCTTTCCACTTGTCAAGTGACACAAATGTGAAAAGGCAGAGGGATGATACTACCTTTTTGAAGCCAGGCCAGACGGATGGTTTTTCAATCAGAAAAGGGCGGTCCCCTTATTTGCACAGAATGCACTAAAACTAAAAAAAAAAAAACTGGGTTTGAACTGAAAAAATAATAAGTTGATGTGTTGCAAAATGTAAATGATATCAAAACCCAGCCAAAACGAGAAAAAAAAAACAAAAACAAATATCCTAAAATAAAACAAATAAAAAAATATAATTGCAAAATTGCTGAAGTTGTTAAAATAATAAGGGTATTTGGTAAAATAATTTTGATCAAAAGAATGTACAAGCCAACCGCCAGTCAAGGCAACCCTTTGTGGGCAGTCTACTTAATTTAAAAACCTTCACTTGTAAGTGACACAAATGTGAACAAGGCAGGGGATGATCCTACCATTGAAGTCAGGCCGACGGAGGATTTTCTCAATCAGAAACAGGCGGTCAACCTTATTCACAGAATGCACTAAGAAACTAAATAAAAAACTGGGTTGAACTGAAAAAAAATTAAGTTGATGTTATGAAAAGTAAATGATATCAAACACAGCCATTTAAACAGAGAAAAAAAAAAAAGAAACAAATATCTAAAATAAAACAAAAAAAAAATATATTTGCAAAAAATTGTGAAGTTGTAATAATAATAATAAGGGTATTTGGTAAACATAATTTTGATCAAAAAATGACAAGCCTCCCGCCAGTCAAGGAACCCTTTGTGGGACAGTCCTACTCTATATTAAAAACTTTACTTGTCAGTGACAAATGTGAACAAGGCAGAGGGATGATCCTACCAGTTGAAGCTAGGCCAGACAGGAGGATTTTCTAATAGAAACAGGGCGGTCACACCCTTATATGCACAGAATGCACTAAGAACAAATAAAAAACTGGGTCTGAACGAAAAATAAAAGTTGTGTGTATGCAAAATGTAAATGCATATAAAACATGAACATTAAACAGAAAAACAAAAAACAAGAAAAAAAATATCTAAATAAAACAAATAAAAATATATATTGAAAAATTGATGAAGTTGTAATAATAAATAAGGGTATTTGGTTAAACATAATTTGTCAAGAGGTACAAGCATCCGCCACGTCAAGGCAACCCTTTGGGGGGACAGTCCTACTCTAAATTAAAAACTTTCCACTTGTCAATGCACAAATGTGAACAGGAGAGGGAGACCCCAGTTGAAGTAGGCCGACAGGATGGATTTTCTCAACTCAGAAAAAGGGCGGTCACCCCTTATATGCACAGAATGCACTAAGAACTAAATAAAAAATGGGTTGTACTGAAAAATAATAAGTTGATGGTTGAAAAATGTTAAATGCCTATCAAACAATGCCATTAAACAGAGAAAAAAAAAAAAAGAACAATATTAAATAAAACAAAATAAAAAATATATTGCAAAAATTGCATGAAGTTGTAATAATAATATAAGGGTTTTGGTAACTAATTTTGAGAAAAGAATGTAAAGCCATCCCGCCAGTCAAGGAAAACCCTTTGTGGGCGTCCTATTAATATTTAAACCTTTCCTTGTCAAGTGACCAAAGTGAACAAGGCGAGGGATGATCCTCCGTGAAGCTGGCCGCGTAGGATTTTCTAATCAGAAAGGGCGGTCAACCCTTATATGCACAGAATGACTAAGAACTAAATAAAAAACTGGGTCTGAAGGAAAAAAAATAAGTGTGTTTGATATGCATTTACATTTTGCATACACCAACTTTTTTTTTTCAGTTCAGACCCAGTTTTTTATTTAGTTCTTAGTGCATTCTGTGATATAAGATTGTGACCGCCCTGTTTCTGAGTTGAGAAAATCGATCCCTGTCTGGCTGGCTTAATGGTGGATCAGTCCTCTGCCTTGTTCACTTTTGTGTCCTTGACAAGTTGGAAAGGTTTTTAATATTGAGTAGGTGTCCCCAAAGGGTTGCCTTGACGGGCGGGTGGCTTTTCTTCTTTTGATCAAAATTATGTTTCCCCAATACCTTATTATTTTATTACAACTTCATGCAATTTTTGCAATATTTATTTTTTTTTTTTGTTTTATTTTGGAATTTGTTTTTTTTTTTTTGTTTTCTTGTTTATGGTATGTGTTTGTATGCATTTCATTTGCAAACATCACTTATTATTTTTTCAGTTCAGACCCAGTTTTTATTAGTTTTGTGCATTCTGTGCATAAAGGGTGTGGACCGCCCCTGCTTTGGTTGAGAAAATCCATCCTGTCGGGCCCCTGAGTTCAACTGGTAGGTTCAGTCCTCGCCTTGTTACATTTTGGTCACTTGACAAGTGGAAAAGGTTTTTAATATTAGGGAGGAGGCCAAAAAGGGGTTTTGCCTTGAGTGGGGGTGGTTGTACATTCTTTTGATCAAATTATGTTTACAAATACCCTTATTATTTTATTACAACTTCATGCAATTTTTGCAAATGATTTTTTTTTTGTTTTTTTTGGATATTTGTTTCTTGTTTTTTTTTTCTCTATTTTGGTCATGTGTTTGATATGATTTAATTTTGATAAATCAACTTATTATTTTTTTCAGTTCAGACCGTTTTTTATTTAGTTCTTAGTGATTCTGTGAATTAAGGGTGTGACCGCCCTGTTTTGAGTTGGAGAAAATCCATCTGTTGGCCTGGCTAATGGTAGGTAGCCCTCTTCCTTGTTACTGGTGTCACTTGAAGTGGAAGGTTTTTAATATTAGAGTAGGATGTCCCAAAAGGGTTGCTTGAGTGGCGGGGGTGGCTTGGACATTCTGTTGATCAAAAATTATGTTTCCAAAACCCCTTATTATTTTTTACAACTTATGCAATTTTTGCAATATATATTTTTATTTTGTTTTTTTTAGGTATTTTTTCTTGTTTTTGTTTTCTTGTTTAATGGTAGTGTTTGATATGCTTTCATTTTGCATCACATAAAATTTTTTTTTTCAGTTCAGACCCAGTTTTTTATTTCGGAGGTGGATGAGCGGTCTGTTATACCCACCTGCGCACTAAAGACGCGCTCCGATAATACACTGGCAGAGGGCAAGCCAGCACCTCCAATGCATACGGAAGCTCTTCCCCATGTATCCAGCTTTTGGACCCAAAACTTGAAGGGGGAAGAGCCTTCTGGGAGTACCTGGGGAGGGCAAGCAAGTAGTCTGTTCCATCTACGGAAAAGGGGGTTTGCCTCCTGGAACTGGGGGTCTGGATGGTGTAGACATTGGTGGCGTGACACAAAATTCGCCACATTTGGAACTACTGGTCTTGCCCCCCTGGAGAGGCGTGCTTGTGCTCCTCGTTGCAGGCTGTCTCCATTGCCTCCACGCTAGGCTGCTTTGTAAAGCATAGGCAGCGTTTCTCGGTGGAATGGAGAAACTTAGGTTGCACCAGTGGTCTTTGTATCCCGATCTTAGCTCCCGGTTCCGGTGTGTGAGGCTTTGTAAGTTGTCCCGGTTTGCGAGGGTCTAGGGGGGTGTAACCCAATAATCAGACGTGGTGAGAATGTGGGCGGGCGGCGGTCGTTTCTCGATGACATGAAACAAATGTGCTGCAGATCCCACCTGGCCAAGAAAACGCGTCCTCGTAAGAGGCGTCATCTGTACCTGTCGGATCACCCCACCCTGCTTAATACTGATAGACGTTGTGACCCCCTCTGTAGCGATTTTTTTCCCCATTGACTCCCCCTTTTCCCCTCCTCACAAAGTGAGCCCTGCAAAGCCCTTTGGGAGGAATCGTTGCGTGACTGTCCAAAAGGTGATGGATTTGTGTCTCCTCATCCTCCACCTTTCCAAAACCTCTCCCTTAGTGCTTGCAGGTTTTTGAAGCAGGAGTTAGGGGGCGTCAGGGACTGTGTCACTGCAACGCCATCTGCGTTGACTCACAAACGCACGCAAAAACGTGGCAGTTGTCCTTCATAGAGGCCCCCGTAGTGGTGAATTGTGAACGGCGAAATTGCGGTTGATTGCGCCTGTTGCAGCTGTACTCCTTACTGCTGTCGTGCCACACAACCGCTCCAACATATGTAACGTGGAATTCCACCTGGTGGGTCGTAACATATGATGGGAGTTCAGGAAGGCGCAATCGGGTTTTTTGCAGAGCTGCAATGCGGTCTGGCCAGCTGGAAAGTCGCAAGTGAGCGCACTCTAGGCGGACCTTGTGCAGCAGTGCTCAAGATCCGGATGTCCCTCAAAAAACTCTGCAGACCAAGTTGGGACATGTGCCAGAATGGTATGTGGGGTTGCCAAGGGCCAGAGGCCACCAGATTTCGGCCTTGTCACACATACCAAGCTGGCGGATTGCTGGCAAAAACCCACGTCGCTTCCTGCTTGATGGCATTCCAGACCTCTGCGCTGTGTGGGCTTCGATTCCCATGGAAATTAATTTCGGACGGCCTGTTGGTTTGGCCACGGCTGTGTCATATCGGTCGCAAAGGTAAGCGTTCACGGGTCCATGTGGGGTAGACCGTGACGGTCCTGCGGATGATTTGAGGAAAGGGTAGGAGGAGGATTTCAATGTGTACAGACTGGATTCCGCAATCCTTGGAGTTGGCAGAACACGACAGCGCCACTGCAAACATCTGTACCCGGTCCACAACTTGGACCCAATGGGCAGTGAGGGGGGAAAAGGGGTATGTCCCTGGCCATGGGTATGGTCCAGAACAGTTGTAGGGGACCTTGTACTGCCGTTTGTAGCGCATTTTAGTTTTTCCTCAACATGTTTTGCAGAGCGGGGGTTGCCTGCTGAATAAAATCGGCTTGGCCATTGTATTGTGGGATGCCAAATGCCTTAAGTTGGGAAAACTTCGTTCCACCAGCCTGAATGACGCATTCAAGGGAAAGGGTTTTGCAATGCCAGCATTCGACCTGTCTGTGGAGGTTTGCGAGTATGGCCGTTTTTATCCCATGCTGTGTACCGATGGCTGTTTTGTGGCCTGGGAGGTGGAGGTGACAGGGAACTTGCAGCTGTGGGTGGAATAACACTTTGTCTTGGACTCAGTGACGGGTTCTTCCTGGGCGTTTGTGAGAGCCGAACCAGCTGTGTGTGGCTGGAGGAAGAGGTTCCAACACGAGCTGAAGGTGGTGCTGCGTAGGTTGGCCTCTCCCGTGTGTCTTGAACTCAACTCGTGCTTTGTTGCACGTTTCCACATATTGTGGTTTGGGTTATGACCTTTTACCTCTTTTTACTTTTTGTTAACGCTTGCATTTGGAATAGCAAAATTTATCTGCAGTGTGTCAAAAAAGGCCAGAGGCAAGTCCTGGGAGCGCCCATTTTGACTTTTTGGAAGAGAATGCTCCCAACAGGTGCCAAATGGAGGCTCGGCAACCGTGTCTGCAGTTCCTCCCCTCCTGTTGTCCGTTGGGCTTATTCTCTTCCTCAGAGTGCTCCCACCCCTTTGTTCCTCCGCCATGTTGGGTCTTGGACCCTCATCATTCCATCCTCTTTCCACAATGTGCTGTTGGGTGATTGGAAGCACCATGCTAACAGAAAAAAAATGGCAACTGAGTCTTCATATCGTGTGTTCTGCGGTTGTGCTGACCTTGGACTGGTCACCCGCCTCTTCGAGTCAAGAGGACACAGTGTTGCGCTCCTGCATTCTCCCTCTTCTTCAATTCCAGAATGCTGCTTGGCTGGGCCCCTGTTTGCAGCAACAGATTCTGAGACAGAAGCAGAGACTCAGCTGGCTCAGTTCAGAAACTCTCTGACTGCCTGGGCAATTTGACAGGCGGTGAACAGACAGATGGTTGATCAACAGTGTTGTGGTCCTGAGAGGGGGGTGGAAGCAATTGAAGTCGATGCATTGGCTGCCATCCAACCAACAACAGCTTCAATTTGTTCTTCCCGCAGCAGGGGGGTACGCCGAGCTCCTACAAAACTGCACATAAAGGACGCTCATGGGGGAAAACTGGTGGATGCTGTGTCATGGGGGTGGCAGCAGCCACAGAATCCCCACGTCCTCTCCCTGCTGAAACTCCACGGCCACAACACGTGCCTTACTCCCTGCCTTCTTCATCTTGGTAGATTGATAAAGAAAGTCAGAAAAGTTATAAGGCCTAAGTGTGGTTATTACGCAGAGACTGCAGTGACACTGCACACAAACTGTTCACTATCTCTGAAGGCTCCTTTCTGTAATTCTATGTGTTTGCAACCAATGTATTGAATACGGATGGAAGCGCATCCACTATAGATTTGAGTTATTTGAAAATGGTATGGAGCGCACCAATTTGAGAAAATGACAAGGATGAGGCAGTGACACACGTTCAGCAGACTAAACAGCAGTGGTTGAGAACTAACTGGAGCGTGATCTGCACTCAAAAAAAAAAAACCTCACAGACTAGAGTGAACACTGAACACAAGTTGTTACAAAAACTGTTCACTATCTCTGAAAGGCTCCTTTCTGTAATTCTATAGTGTTTGTAACCAATGTATTGGATACGGTTGGAAGGCGTCACACTAATAGATTTGAGTTATTTGAAATGGTATGGAGCAGCACCAATTAGAGAAAAATGACAAGGTGAGGCAGGGGACACACGTTCAGCAGACTACAACCAGCAGTGGTTGAAGAACTAACTGGAGCGTGATTACACTCAAAAAAAAAAAACCTCCACAGACTGAGTGAACATTGAACACAACTGTTCACTATCTCTGAAAGGCCTTTCTGTAATTCTATAGTGTTTGCAACCAATGTATTGGATACGGATGGAAAAGCGCGTCACACTAATAAATTTGAGTTATTTGAAATGGTATGGAGCAGCACCCAATTAGAGAAAAATGACAAGGATGAGGCAGTGACACACGTTCGCAGACTACAACCAGCAGGGTTTGAAAAAACTAACTGGAGCGTGATCTGCACTCAAAAAAAAAAAACCTCACAGACTAGAGTGAACACTGAACACAACTGTTCACTATCTCTGAAAGGCTCCTTTCTGTAATTCTATAGTGTTTGCAACCAATGTTTTGGATACGGATGGAAGCGCATCACACTATAATTTCAATTGAATGGAGCAGCAAGAATTACACTAAAGAAAAAAAAAAGAGTCTGTGAGTGACACATGCAGATGCCTACAAACAGCGTTGGATGCAGAGCAAACTGCAGCGTCACTGCACTCACACACACACCTTGCACAGAGCTGTTAAAACAAACACTGGCAAAAGGAAGCTTTACACAGCGGTTGGTAAACTAGCCTGCCTAGAGCACAGTACACAAAATCGCAATCTTAAACTGTCCCTCAGAGTCAGCAGAGCAGCGTTCTGTCCCTTACTGAATTCACAGCACAGTGACGCTTAAAATGGCGGCGGCGCCTTTTATAGTGCTTCTGACAATTTCAGCATCCAATACAGCCATGCCATAGTAACATGACCGCAGCAGTACAGGATGTGCCCACACTTCTTAGGATTCCTCATTGGCTGACTTAAATCACATTGCCTCTCAAAGAATTATGGGAACTTCCGATTCCGGTATACGATATATGAAAAAAATATCGGAACTAAGTATCGGAATTCCGATTACAGCGAATATCGGCCGATACCGAATATTGCGGTATCGGAATGCTCAACTCTATCAGCGACATCTCAGCAGGGGCCACATTGCTGCTACATGTCACACACAGTTAAGTGCTAATGAGATCGCTACTGCATCATAAATGGTGACGCCGTAGCGATCTCGTTAGCGATCTCGCTTGCGATCTCGCTTAGTGTGGCATACCGTTGTATGTGCAGTCCTTTGTATGGACCACGCATATATTTTTTACATATAAATGAGATCTCCTCTGAGGCGTCTTTTTTCTAATTATAAAAAAGCCCAACTTTTCCAACCTCTCATCATATGAGAGGCCTTCCATCTCTTGTAACAATCTAGCTGCCGACCTTTGAATCACTCTTATTTCTGAATGTCCTTTTTCTTAATCTGGAGCCCAAAACTTGATTCCATATTTTAGATTTGGTTTTCACCAGTGATTTATAATGGGGTAAAAATACGTTGAGATTGTGGGATTTTATCTCTCTTATTTGGTGCACCCTAAATTTTTTCTTTTGTGGGCTGCTGTTCAGGTTACTTGTAACCAGAATACCCAAGTCCTTCTCCTATTCTGTATTTCGAATATACTCTAATATAATAATAATAATCTTTATTTATATAGCACCAACATATTCTGCAGCACTTTACAGTTCCATACCCAAGTCATTAGTGTTAGGGATCGAGTTCCCCCTGCTGCATAAGGGGAATCTCGAGCCATCCCCGCTGCAGTCCCCCATCCATCTCCGGCCGCAGTGGAGTCTGCTCAGCAGAGACGTCGGTCCCAGCGTCTCGCCCAGTCTAATACTGTGCAGAGGATGACTGCTGCCTCCTCAGGTCCTGCCCCTTGTAACCAGTGCAGGTCAGCGGCAAGCAGACGTTGTTGGGATAAGTCCTGTGTGTTCCCTTCTGAGATGCTCAGGGTAAGATCTTTCATAGGAGATCAGGGGTCACATGGTGGGTACTGCAGCGACTCACATTGGTCATTCAGGAAGGTCCTGAGGCTGCATTAGTTCTGGAGCAGCTTTCCCATTGGTCCTTTTCTGGAAGGTCCTCTGGCTGCTACTATAAAAAGGTGGGCGTGACCGCACGGCGGTGCGCTAGTATCAAATCTGTTACGTGCTTGTGCCAGTGTGGTCATGTATGCATGTGGTTAGGTCTGGCTGAAATAAGCCCCTAGAATACCGGCACATCCGGTGAGGAGATTGTATGCACGTGTTCAGGGCTCGGCTGAAAATGCCATTAGAATACCGCTACTCGGTGAGGAGATTATTGCTTGGGTTCTGATTGCTTGACCACAGACTGCAATCCGCTTAGCAGTCATCTGTGTTCCCTGTGAGTCTAACAGGACACAGTCTTTGTTTCAGCGGCTCTGTAAATTAACAGAGTCCGCTTATATCGCCATATAGTGCTACGGCGTTTACATCTGCGACTCTGCGGGATAACAGAGTTCGCTCATACTGCCTATTTACGCCATCTTACTAGCAGCAGGATCTGCCTGCACGGTGGACCTCGGACTGCGAGCGCACCTCTCCTTATATCTATTAGGTGCGTTCCGAGGGCCTTAACATAATACTAGTGCCAGGGTCTGGCTAGTAAAATGGCGGATGACCAGCGCCTACCGCAGTACATCAAGCAGCTGGAGAGTAGGTTGGAGGCTCTTGACCGCACAACCTCAGCTGTGGATGTTACCACAGTCGCTGTTCAGGCTGCTAGCGTGGCTGCAGCCAGTTTGTCCTCTGCCACCTCTACTCCTCATTATCCAACCTCGCGCTTTCTGACAAGTTTGCTGGTGACAGCAAGCAATGTCGGGGATTCGTGAGTCAGTGCTCTATACAGCTCGAGCTTCTGGCTGCACGTTTTCCCCCAGGATCGGGCACAAGTGGGTTTTGTACTGTCTCTTCTCTCGGGCAGAGCGTTGGAGTGGGCAACGTCGCTGTGGGAGCGCGAAGATCGTGTGGTGCGGAGTGCTCCTCGTTTCCTGGAGGCTCTTAAAAAGGTCTTTTTAGGATCTCATGTCACCCGCAATACGGTGCTCCAACTGCTGGCATTGGCACAGGGTTCGTCTTTGGTCAGTCAGTTTTCCATCCAGTTTCGGACTCTGGCCTCAGAGCTAGACTGGTCGGATAAAGTTCTCATTCTAGTCTACTGGCGAGGACTGGCTGACCATGTTAAAGACGCTTTGGGCTACCAGGGAGATTCCCACCACACTGGAGAAGATTATCTCCATATCTACCCTCATCAACCTCCGTTTTCACGAGCGGGGTTGGAGTGGGCCCAGTGTAGGCAGAGAATTCGGTTGGCTCCCACCTTTGCCAAACCTCTCGAATCCCCCAATCTGGCGTCTGAACCCCAAAAGACCACAGAGGTTCTTCGTGCAGGACCTAAGTCTCGGGCCGTCCGAGTATCCGTGGTCTGTAACCTTTGTCAGCAGACAGGACACTATGCTAACAAATGTCCACAGCGATCAGGGAAGCGATCGCGTTTAGTGGACCTGGGAGGAGGTTCACTAGAAACAGCGGAATTTTCCTCCAAGATGACATTTAAAGGGACAGTCACTGTAGGACTCTTCTACACTTACAGTCGAGCTTTGTGTGGACTCAGGAGCAGAGGGGAATTTCATGTCATCTACCTTTGCTCGTCGCCACGCAATACATCTGGTAGCGCTCAACAAACCAGTGACTGTCCGGGTAGGGAATGGATTGACATTGACCTCGCCAATTACACATCAGACTGTCCCTCTTGCTTTGTGTGTACCCCCTTCCCATCAGGAAATTATTTCCCTTCTCGTCCTTCCCGAGGGAATAGACGAAATCCTACTAGGAGTACCCCGGCTCTGTTCCCACTCCCCTCATATTGAGTGGACCTCCGGCAGGATACTGGTTTGGAGTGAGTTATGTAAGGACAGATGTGTCAGGGAGTGCATTCAGGTTACCACTACAGAGATACCCGCAGATCTTTCTCCTCTTCCCAAGTGCTATCAGTCATATGCAGATGTGTTCTCTAAAAAGGCTGCGGAGACTCTGCCACCCCATCGTCCCTACGACTGTCCTATTGACCTCTTGCCTGGAGCAGAACCTCCTCGGGGAAGGGTCTATCCCTCTCTCTTCCTGAGATGGAGGCTATGTCCCAATATGTCCAGGAGAATCTGGCAAGAGGGTTCATTAGGAAGTCGGTGTCACCAGCAGGAGCGGGGTTCTTCTTCGTGCAGAAGAAGAGTAGAGAATTACGTCCGTGTATAGATTACAGAGGTCTTAACCCCATCACCGTTAAGAATAAATACCCATTGCCCCTGATTTCTGAGCTCTTTGATAGGCTCCGGGAGCAAGGGTATTTACTAAATTAGATCTGCGTGGTGCTTATAACCTGATTCGCATCGTGAAGGAGACAAATGGAAGACGGCTTTTAATACCAGGGATGGGCATTATGAATACCTGGTGATGCCCTTAAGGGCTCTGTAATGCCCCAGCAGTTTTCCAAGACATTGTCAATGACATCTTCCGGGATATGCTTTCCACCTCTGTAGTAGTCTATCTGGATGATATTCTCATCTTTTCTCCACATATTGACTCTCACCGGAGTGATGCCTGCAAAGTCTTCGACCTGTTACGGGCGAACTCCCTCTATGCAAAGTTGGAGAAATGCATGTTTGAGCAGGAGTCTTTACCATTCCTGGGCTATATCATCTCCGCCCAGGGATTGGCTATGGATCCTGCCAAACTACAGGCTGTGATGGATTGGCAAGAACCCCATTCTCTTAAAGCTGTGCAGCGCTTTATGGGGTTCATTAATTACTATCGCCAATTCATTCCCCACTTCTCCACTTTGGTAGCTCCCTTGGTAGCCCTCACCAAGAAGGGAGCCAATCCCAAATTGTGGTCAGAGGAGGTCTCCAAGGCCTTTACTTCAATTAAGTCCCATTTTGCTAGCGCTCCCATCTTACATCGCCCCGAGGTTGATAAGCCTTTTATATTGGAGGTTGATGCCTCGTCCGTTGGTGCTGGAGCAGTCCTTTTTCAAAAGGATGCTCAATGTGGGAAACATCCTTGTTTCTTCTTTTCCAAGACCTTCACACCAGCGTAGAGAAATTATTCCATTGGGAATAGGAAGTTGCTAGCCATGAAGTTGGCCTTTTCTGAGTGGAGACATCTCCTGGAGGGGGCTCGCTTTCCCTTTCAAGTTTTTACTGACCACAAAAATTTGGTCTATTTACAGACCGCCCAACGGCTAAATTCTCCTCAGGCCAGATGGTCCCTGTTCTTCTCCCGGTTCCATTTCACCCTCCATTTCCTCTCCGGTGAGAAGAACACTCGGGCTGATGCTCTTTCTCGCTCCGTGGTGTCCTCTGAGGAGGTGGAGGAGGAGCCTCGGTTGATTGTCCCCACAGAGAGTCTAAGAACTGTGGCCCCGGTTTCGCTTGAGTCTGTGCCTCCGGGCAAGACTTTTGTGCCCACCAATTTGCGACCGGAGGTACTCTCTTGGGCACATTCGTCCAGGGTGGGTGGACATTTTTGGGCAAAAAGACATCTGAGTTGCTGGCGAGGACATACTGGTGTCCACATATGATCCGTGACGTCAGGGAATACGTTCAGGCGTGCGTCTCCTGCGCCAAGAATAAGTCCCCTCGACAACGGCCAGCTGGGCTACTTTTCCCTTTACCGGTGGCAGACAGGCCTTGGGAGATGGTCGGGATGGATTTTGTGGTGGGCTTACCCAAGTCTCGGGGCTGCACCATTATCTGGGTGATAACCGACCACTTCTCCAAAATGATGAACTTGGTGCCCTTACCACGGTTACCATCTGCACGGGCCTTGGCAGCATTATTTATTAGGCATATTTTCCGTTTACACGGAATGCCAGACAAAATCGTCAGTGATCGAGGTCCCCAATTTGCGTCTCGGTTCTGGAGAGAGCTATGTCGTCTACTCAGCATTGAGTTAAATCTCTCCTCGGCTTATCATCCCGAGACGAATGGGTTGGTTGAGAGGGCCAATCAGACCTTGGTCACATACTTGCGACATTTTGTCTCAGCCAGGCAGGATGACAGGGCATCCTTGCTACCGTGGGCTGAGTTCGCTCTAAATAATGCTGTGGCTGACTCCACCGGACAGACCCCGTTCCTTTTAAACTACGGTCAGCATCCGCGGGTACAGGTGCCCATGCCCATGTCTTCTGCCGACTCCAGGGTGACAGACTGGGCCGTGGAAGCACGAGACATTTGGGACCGCACTCAGGATGCCATTCAGGCCTCCAAGGAGAGGATGAGGTCTTCCGCCGATGCACATCGGCGCCCCGCTCTGACATTTGCTCCTGGTGACCTAGTGTGGCTCTCCGCCCGAAACATCAGGCTGCGAGTGGAGTCCACTAAGTTGGCACCCCGATTTTTGCGTCCCTTCAAGGTCCTCGAGCAGGTCAATCCTGTGGTTTACCGCTTAGCCCTTCCGCCTCGCTTAGGTATCTCCGACACCTTTCATGTGTTCCGAGTCATCTGCCGGGTCATCGGGTTAGTCTACGGACGATTACGAGGTGAACGCCATTGTAGGGTGCAAGGTGGTACGGGGCAAAAAATTTAATTTGGGGGATTGGAGGGGTTATGGGCCTGAGGATAGGTCCTGGGAGCCTGCCGAGCATATTCACGCCTTCAGCTCATCGCTGCCTTTGAACGTAGCGAGGCCCAAAGAAGGGGGGGCCCTAGGAGGAGGGGTAATGTTAGGGATCGAGTTCCCACTGCTGCACAAGGGGAACCTCGAGCCATCCCCGCTGCGGTCCCCATCCGTCTCCGGCCGCAGTGGAGTCTGCTCAGCAGAGACGTCGGTCCCAGCATCTCGCCCAGTCTAATACTGTGCAGAGGATGACTGCTGCCTCCTCAGGTCCTGCCATTGTAACCAGTGCAGGTCAGCGGCAAGCAGACATAGTTGGGACTAAGTCCTGTGTGTTCCCTTCTGAGCATGCTCAAGGTAAGATCTCTCATATGAGATCAGGGATCACATGGTCGGGTACTGCAGCGACTCACATTGGTCCTCCAGGAAGGTCCTGAGGCTGCTTTAGTTCTGGAGCAGCTTTCCCATTGGTCCTTTTCTGGAAGGTTCTCTGGCTGCTACTATAAAAGGTGGGTGTGACCGCACGGCGGAGCGCTAGTATCAAATCTGCTACGTGCTTGTGCCAGTGTGGTCATGTATGCATGTGGTTAGGTCTGGCTGAAATAAGCCCCTAGAATACCCGCACCTCCGGTGAGGAGATTGTATGCACGTGTTCAGGGCTCGGCTGAAAACGCCATTAAATACCGGCTACTCCGGTGAGATTATTGCTTGGGTTCTGAATGCTTGACCACAGACTGCAATCCGCTTAGCAGTCATCTGTGTTCCCTGTGAGTCTAACAGGACACAGTCTTTGTTTCAGCGGCTCTGCGAATTAACAGAGTCCGCTTATATCGTCATATAGTGCTACAGCGTTTACATCTGCGACTGCGGGATAACAGAGTTCGCTCATACTGCCTATTTACGCCATCTTACTAGCAGCAGGCTCTGCCTGCACGGTGGACCCCGGGCTGCGAACGCACCTCTCCTTAATATCTATTAGGTGCGTTCCACAGGCCCTTAACAATAAGTAACAACGTTAAAAATAATACAATAATTAAAGCAAAATAAGACGACCCTGCTCGTGAGAGCTTACAATCTACAATGAGGTGGTGGGAGACAAAGTACAGGCGGCTTCTTTACAATGATGGTCCAGCCATCTTCAGGGAGTGGGGGTTAGATTAAGGCTGCATGAGCTAGTCATCAGTCAGTATTTGTGGTGATATTTGGTGCAGTGGAGCTTGATGGAGGGTTATTCTCAGATAGTGAATGGGCTATACACACACACACACACACAAGGACTTTGATTATGGAACATGATAAGCCGCCCTAACCAGATGTTTTTACTTAGCGCCTAAAACTGTGTAAATTGTGGATAATCCTAATTTCTTGGGGTAGAGCATTCCAGAGGATTGGCGCTACCTGGGAGAAGTCTTGGAGCTGGGATTGGAAGGTACGGATTAGTGCATAGGTTAGTCGAAAGTCACTCCTATTTACCGTCTTTTTCGGACCATAAGACGCGCTTTTTTTCCTCCAAATTTGGGAGGAAAGTGTGGGTGCGTCTTATGGTCGGAATGTAACATGTGGGGAGGCGGGCAGGGGGCAGCGGTGGAGTGGGATCGCAGGAGGCAGGAAAATATCCCCTCCGCTGCAGGAATCCAGTGCTGGGGAAACCACTGGTCCCGATACTTAAGTGCAGTGAATATTAATTAGCCGCTTCCCCGCCCACCTATCAGCTGAGCAGTGAGCGGGGAGCAGCAAATGACAGAGCCACATGGTTCCCCAGCGCCTGATTCCTGCAGCAGCTGTGGGGATCTGTGTGGGAAGTAGAAGGAGGCGACAGGAGCAGAGTGAAGCAGGAGGCATCGCATACCTGACAGCCTGGGGCTGTGCTGATGCGATGCTGAATGCTCCTGTGGAGGACCTGTGATGAGGTCATGAAGAGGGCAGGCTGGAGCATCACATGACCACACAAAGCCCTGCCTCTTCATGATGTCATCACAGATCCTGCAGACACACTGTGTAAGGTTCTATGTATATATTCCTGAAACTCAGTTTGTTCGTCAGCCATTTTACTTTCTGTCTTGCTGCAGCTATCTTGCCCTCAGTCAAAATGGAGTTTCCAGCTTGCATGTTCCCGCCCTGATTCTCTCCTTTGCTTCTTAAGCAGCCACAGCTGAGCAATCAGTGCTTCAGAATCTAGCCTGTAGTGAACCTGTGACTTGACTCCTGTAAGCCTTGGACCTTGTACTCCAGCTATTCCTACTGAGGAACTCTGAAGCACTTGTGGACTCTGAACCCTGCTCTTTGAAAGACCCACGTTTGCATGGACTTACGGTAACAGAGAAGAAGATCCTGAATCTGTATTGGAGAGTGATTGCTGAGCTTGGATTACTCTGGCCTGCTGTGTCTCCTGTTTCTGTGTCTGCAAACTGTGTGACTATTTCTGCCAACTTGTATGAAGTAATACAGGACTTTTCTATATCAAACCTGTGTCTCATGTATGTTCATCGCACCCAAGCACAAGACGCTATATGAACTGTACTACATACATTACACACTGTACAAGAAAAAAAAATTAAAAGGTTTAGTAAATACAGCACATTAAAAAGCACTCTGCCATCCTATGGTGGACTATAACTCCCAGCATGCCATAGGATCTGCAGGACATGCTGAGAGTTATAGTTCTCCCATGGGATCTTAAAGCAGCACTCCAGTGTAATTTTTCAGTGCTGGAGTGTGGCTTTAAATATAAGCCCTATGCTCCCATTCTTAGGCCGTGGTCACACATGCGAGAAATTTGCATTTTTGTGCGAATCTCTCTCGTGAACACCCGGCACTGCCGCCAGCACTCGGACCAGAGCGTGCGGCTGCATGTATTTCTATATTTCTAAATCTAAGAAGCATCATTGTCAGAAGCTCCCTGTCCTCCCCAACAGCTGCAGGAACCTTTCCTTGTAACGAGAAGAAATGTAAAACCTGTGCATCTATAATGACCACGGACAAGATAAAGATCCCCAACTCCCATCAGGACTACAAGATCCCAGGTACTTTCAGCTGCATCACATCTAATGTGGTGTACCTAATTATATGTACTAAATGTCCAACTGGGGGTCTGTATGTGGGGGAGACCGGGCAAAAACTGAGAACAAGGATGAATTTTCATCGCCACACAATAAGAGAAAAAAGAATGGATTTACCTGTGGCAAAACACTTTTGTATGCCCGGTCATAGCATGATGGATATGGAATTACTGGTATTAAAATCTAACTTCAAATCTGAGAAAGATAGAAAGGTTTGGGAATACAAACTTATGATGACCTTTGACACTCTTAGTGCTGGAATGAATATATCACACGGATTCATGTCATTCTATATCAATTAAGGAATCTGTGTCTCTGACCTTCTAGGGGCATCAAAACACAACACCAGACCCCAATCAGAGGGCAATAAAACTTTCTCTCCTTATCTATGAACTGTTCCAATATTTATGTTCATCCCTCTGCCATAATGACAGTTCTGCTTCACGTCACTTGTGTTACCTATTGCACTATTCCTGTGTCCTGTTGTGTATATAAATATGTGATTCTTCAGTTTTTGTTTTAGTCTTTGCCTGATGAGGAGACCTGAGTAGTCTCGAAAGCTTGCAATTTGTTACCATCTTTTCAGTTAGCCATTAAAAGGTATCAACCACTGAGGACTCTCAAGTCTAAATATTTTTCTATCTACTGGCTAACACGGTACGAAGATACACATCTTTCCTATAACATACAAATAGACACTTTCATATATTTTAACTTAAAATTATTGTGTACCACTATCAACTAAATACTAATCTTCTGATTATTACTAAACTGCAAAATGTGTTTTAAGATAAAGCAATTTTATGTTTTGTATCAATATTTATAGCACTTTACAAAATACAGATGCATTTACTAAGAGTTAGGAAAATTATAATAAGTCACTAGCAATACAGTACCATTATAAACAGTATCATTATTTTCTTTAATGTAACTTTATAATGTACAGAATTTGGACATACCAATTTTTTCAAGACCACTTATATTTAGGGAATGGTTGGTGGAGTGGTCAGAGCATCCAGAAAGTCTGATGACTGCAAAATAAGCAGAAAGCATTTATTTTCTGTCTAGACCAGAGAATAATAAACCTAGATGAAAATGCGCATTTATAAAATTTTGGTATGTGGGCAGATTCTGCATATGCTAATGTAGTGGGTCAATTTATGAAAATATGCATGCACCATGTTCAGTTTTCAACGGACAATAGGTACTTCCAAAAGTTACAGAAAGATTTTATTACACAATAATAGTTATGTCTTTTACCAATATTTGTTATTATCATTTATGTTTAAAGTCCAGGATCAAATCCAATTCATATGGGTAAATCCTCATTCTGGTTATATAATTTCATTCCAATACAAGTATAATTACATTTCATTAAATTTCATTAGTTTGGCAAATCTTTAAGCTCCTGGGCATCAATCTGTAATAGGGTAACAACTAACAATGCATCAAGTTTCATTTACAGTTTTAGTGTCTTTCTATGTACCAGATGGTTGTTTGGACCCTCTGATTCACTAGTTCCAGGTGTTAAGGTTCAATTGTTTGAGGTGAACTCACTAAGCTGAAAATCTCAATGGATATCTGGACAGAAATCAATAGCACAGTGGGCAGGGCTTGCTAGATGGCACATATAAAGAACAGCAAAAAAAGACAAAAGGGTAAGCTGGATGGCAAGCAACAAGTAGAATAGGATAGATTAAAAGATATAAAG
Organism: Oophaga sylvatica; assembly: GCA_033576555.1. Taxonomy (NCBI): domain Eukaryota; kingdom Metazoa; phylum Chordata; class Amphibia; order Anura; family Dendrobatidae; genus Oophaga; species Oophaga sylvatica. Next base: position 26,333 of record JARQOD010006163.1, on the reverse strand, counting down.
TCTCAGACAGGTGCAAAACTGAAGAAGTCTATCCAGTCAATGCTTCCTAATCAGCATTGACAGTGTTTATTCAGCTTTGTGTATACATCAATCTAGAAGACAGAGATTGTAATTAACCATGTCTGTCTTCTCTACAGGGAATCAGTCTTTGTTTGACAGTAGGCTGTATGCCTCCACAACTGCACAATGCCAAGCATGCAGTGTACTCTGCATTGATGTTTCAGCTTGTCAGTGCAGATTAAAGTGGGGACCTCCCTGACATTTAAAGTCTATAAGCAGTCTGGAATTGGTTAAAGAGAATCTCTAAGCAGGATTTAGTACTATAAAGTTAAGCAAAGGCCAAAATGGCACTGTGACACTAAATAATCTGATACCTGTTGCATCTAATGACATATTTTGTGCATCTGTGTGCATTGTGGCAGGCCTAGGGCATAGAGTCTTTTTCTGCTTCTCCATCCTTCTATCAACCTCCTCTGTTTCCTTGCCTCTGCCATCTTTTAATAATTCCACGCCACTGCAGCCATCATTGATGTGGGTGGCGCATGTGCAGTGAGATTTTACAGCTTTGCTTCAGGTCTTCAACAAATAGCATCGGAGGCGGCGCATGCAAAGATCAAGATTTCGGCTTAGTGAAGAAATCATTGAGCTGACATCTTGATACGCACATTCACCATTTTATTGAAGACTGGCCATTGAATCACACTGCACATGCACTGCCCACCCTAATGAAAGTAATGGCGGCGTGGAATTTAAGAAATAATCAGTGACTTGTAAAAGGTCGGTGGATGAATGAAGAAGCAGAAGAAGACCCCATCCCTTAGGCCTGCCCAGATGCACAACAATGCACAGAAGATGTCATTAGATGAAAATTTTAGAGTCTGATAAACAATTAGCACAGATTGTATTCCTTCACAGCAGGTATCAAATTATTCAGCATCTCGTTGCCATTATGACCATGACTTTAATTTGTAGTGCTAAATACTGCTGACAGGTTCTCTTTAAAGAAAAAATCCACTTGGATGCAACAGCGTTTGAAGTATAAACAAAGCCAGAAATTAATTTATTACACTTACAGCAGCCAAAGGATTAATCCCAAGATCTAAGCCAGAAAGTAGCTGCCAGTTGTAGAACCCACAGGAATTTACAGAGAAGATAGCCAGCTGGGAGGATGAATGAGGCTACATAAGACGTACACCGTAACAGAAAACTAGCTTACTCAATACTCTGACACACGTTTAAAAGAGTTGGTCTTAAAAGGCCTTATGGGATGATGATGTAACTGAAGTCTGCGGGACAGCCTGTGAAACATGGTGTAGACCACAGAAAAAGAAGATGGACTTAAAAGAAATGACAAGGAGTTGGTGCCTAAGCCAGGACAGGTGCATGATGCTGGTGTGCAACTGCCAGTTTTACACCACCTATAATTATGTCAGTGATCAGTGAGACCACTGTGATGTCAAATTATAAGTGTTTATTCCAAATGAAACATTTTTCGAATGCTCTCATATTTAAGGGACTGGAGCTCTGGAATTGGGGAGCTGGACTTATCAGAGCTTCTTTTTTAATATAGTGAAGGTCAATATGCTCAACTTGTACTCCTTTCATTGTTTGTAGTTAAGATTGACGAAAAAAGATGAAGCTGTCATCAGATTTCTCTGGCAGTCCTATGGGCAATTAAAAGGTCAGATACCAAGCATTCAAAATTTGCATCTGCAGAGCTTTGTTCCAGGGTTATTATGTGATGCACCAAGGAAAAGAGTGGCGCTGGACACTAGAGATGATGGTGATCAAGGAGTATATTAATACTGCTAAGTTACACTACAAAGTACACTTAAGGTACTGCCACACTTAGTGATCTCGTTAGCGATCTCAATAACGACGCAAGCTAATGAGATCGTTTGTGAGATCTCTTTTAGGTCGCTAGTAGCTGCCAAACAGGAGATCTCATAAACGACTCATCAGCGGTCAGCGATCTCTTTAACGACTTTGGCGGTCGTTAGGATGTCATTAGCATGTACTGAGCGCTTCTGATTCATAGGAATTTCCAGCATCGCTCCTGCTCTCTGCGTCCTGCTAGCCTGCTTTGCAACTTCTGCGATCCTTTCTGTGACGCAAAAGAGAACTTTATAGATATTGCGATCCATTCTGTGACGCTAAACCCACATGCGTCACAAACGAGGTCGTTCGCAAAAGGTGCCAAACAGCGATATATGCTCACCAGCGGGACGCCAACGATCAAAAAACGGTCCAGAACTCTAGTGAACGATCAACGAGATCACAGCAGGGGCCACATAGTTGCTACATGCCACACACAGCTAAGTCGCTAACGAGATCGCAAAATAGTGACGGTTTAGTGATCTCGTTTGCGATCTCATTTGCGATCTCGTTTAGTGTGGCATACCCTTTACACACAGGATCAGCTCCAGGTTTTGTGGGCCCAGACAAAAGTGTCTCAGTGGGCCCCTTTAACACATATCACAATTCATGATGAACAGATAAGAATTATAGGTATAGTACAATGCCAAAGATTTCACTTCTTACATTACAGGAGTGATATCTATTGTAAATTCTATAATAACTCAGAAACTGGACAGAATAGTCCTCCAACAGTATTATTGGTACCACATAGTTCTCCATACAGAATAGTAAGCCCCATATATTGCTCCATACAGTATAATGAGACCCATATATTGCTCCATACATAATAATAGACCCTATATATTGCTACATACAGTATAATGAGCCCCATAGAATTTTCCATGCAATATAATGGGCCCCATTTAATGTTCCATACAAAATGGACTCCATATATTGCTCCCTATAGAATAATGGACTCCATATAATGCTCCATACAGCATAATGGACCCCATATAATGCTCCATAAAGAATGAGCCCCATATATTGCTCCTTACATATTGGGCCCCATATAATGCTCCAAACATAATGGGCCCCATTTAATGTTCCATACAAAATGGACTCCATATATTGCTCCCTATAGAATAATGGATTCCATATAATGCTCCATACATCATAATACACCCCATATAACGCTCCATAAAGAATGAGCCCCTATATATTGCTCCTTACATATTGGGCCCCATATAATGCTCCAAACATAATGGGCCCCATTTAATGTTCCATACAAAATGGACTCCATATATTGCTCCCTATAGAATAATGGATTCCATATAATGCTCCATACATCATAATACACCCCATATAACGCTCCATAAAGAATGAGCCCCATATATTGCTCCTTACATAATGGGCCCCATATAATGCTCCATATATAATGGGCCCCATTTAATGTTCCATACAAAATGGACTCCATATATTGCTCCCTATAGAATAATGGACTCCATGTAATGCTCCATGCAGCATAATGGACCCCATATAATGCTCCATAAAGAATGAGCCCCATATATTGCTCCTTACACAATGGGCCCCATATAATGCTCCATACATAATGGGCCCCATATATTGCTCCATACATCATAAGCCCCATATATTGCTCTATACATAGGGGGCCCCTTATAGTGCTCATATAATGTCCCAGACACTATGAACCCCATATGTTGCTCCAAACATAAAAAAATCAAATACTCATCTCTCCTCACTGGCCGCTGCTCTGCTCTGGACTCCTCAGAGTCGCTGTCTTCTGGTTCTCTGCACTGCGACTGCTCAGAGCAGAGGATATGCTGTAGTGACATCATCGCGCCTTCTGACCTGAAATGTCACAGAATCAGAAGAGGCGGAAGACTGTTGTGAATGGACTTGAAATGAGTTCTGAGCAGAGGCTCCCTCTGGTGGTTACAAGCGGTACTGGACTGTCCAGTGAAGATTGTGAGGAGTGGGAATCAGGTGTTACTGACTGGTCTTATATAAGGGAGTCGCCTTCCCATCAGGGTTGCCGGTGATCAATTGTTCTGGTCTCACTCCATGATTCCTGTTTCCCTTGTAGCCTGCTGTGTCGTGTCTGCATCTCCTGCTAACAGATAAGACATTTTCTTCTTTTTGTTTTTGTGCTTTATTTTTGCATTTTGTCCTGCACTTCCGTGGGGGCCTTCTGGGTCCCCTCCGGGGGCTTTTGCCCTCTCAGTTTAGTTCAGCCACTGATGTTTGTACTTTTGCTTTTTCCAGTTTCTTCAGTGGCTGCTATTTTGGTTTTGTTGCACCAGAGAACTAATTTAGGTGGTGGAGGTCGTGTGATCTCAGGTGTTTTTGAAATTAGTAGAGTTGGTGCTTTGCAAGGTTTTTTGGGATTGCAGTAAGTACCCTTCCTATCCTTTTCTATTTAGATTAGCTTGGGCCCCAACGTTTGCTCATACTATTTTCTGTCTGTGTCAGTATTTCTTCTTGTCTAACAGCCATTACATGTTTGGGGGCTTTCTATGTTCTTTGGGGATCTGCTCCGGGGCAGATAGCTTTCCTATTTCTATCTTTAGGTGTAGTTAGTTTCTCAGGCTGTGACGAGGCGTCTAGGACCAACGTAGGAACGCTCCACGGCTGCCTCTAGTTGTGGTGGTTAGTCAGGGTACTGCAATCTCATAGATTCCAACTGCTCTGGTGTATTGCATTTTTTACCTGCACTCCTCAGTTACCGAAACATAACAGTATCACCGGCCCAAAATTTAAAGTTGTATGGTACTCACAGAAGGGAAAAATATTGTGAAAGAAAAAACGGTTGTCAGAGTTGTCAGAGATATTTTTCTGTTTGTTGCATTTTTTTTCCCTCTGTATCTCTGGGTGCTGGGGAGGATTTTTTCTCTTAATGGAGTTTGCACAGTTGTCTGGCCGTGTGGATCACTTGCCACTGAGGTTCAGAGTATTGCTGCATATCTTGCTAGGTTGCCTGTTGTGGAACCTAGGATTCCCATGCCAGATTTGTTTTTGGGGGATCGAGCTAAGTTTCAGAATTTCAAAAATAATTGTAAATTGTTTTTTGCCTTAAAATCTAAGTCCTCAGGGAATGCAGCGCAGCAGGTTCAAATTGTCATCTCTCTCCTGCGCGGCGATCCTCAGGATTGGGCTTTTTCCCTGACACCTGGGGATCCTGTTTTGAGTGATGTTGATGCATTTTTTCAGGCTTTGGGGTTATTGTACGATGAGCCTAATGTCACTGATCAAGCTGAAAAAGCCTTGTTGGCATTAAATCAGGGGCTTGATGACGCTGAGTTATACTGTCAGAGATTCCGCAGGTGGGCAGTCCTGACCAAGTGGAATGACGACGCTTTGGCGGCCCTTTTTCGGAAGGGTCATATCAGACCATCCTCTTCACCCTTAGGTGCCGGTTTTTTCTTTGTGGCCAAAAAGGATGGTTCATTAAGGCCGTGTATTGATTATGGTCTTTTGAACAATATTACTGTGAAATATCAATATCCGTAACCCTTGATTTCTGACCTGTTTTCCAGGGTGAAAAATGCTACTTGGTTTACCAAGCTTGACCTCAGGGGGGCATATAACCTTATTCGCATTAAGCACGGGGATGAATGGAAGACGGCATTTAATACCCCTGAGGGGCATTTTGAGTACCTTGTGATGCCCTTTGGGCTCACTAATGCTCCTTCTGTCTTCCAGTCCTTCATGAATGACATTTTCAGGGATTTTGTGGATAAATTTCTGATTGTTTATTTGGATGATATCTTGATTTTTTCCAATGACTGGGACTCTCATGTGAAACATGTTCGAACTGTATTCCAGATTTTGAGAGAGAATGCTCTGTATGTGAAGGGATCAAAGTGTCTTTTTGGCGTACAGAGGATCTCATTTTTGGGATTCATTTTGTCCCATCTGTTATTGAAATGGACCCGGTCAAGGTTCAGGCCATCTGTGATTGGGTCCAACCTACTTCATTAAAGGCTCTTCAAAGATTTTTGGGTTTTGCCAATTTTTATCGTAAATATATTGGTAATTTCTCGATTATTGTTAAACCTTTAACTGATTTGACCAAAAAGGGTTCTGATGTGGTGAATTGGCCTCCTGAGGCAGTCTCTGCATTTCAGGAACTTAAGCAGAGATTCACTTCTGCTCCTGTTCTACGGCAGCCTGATGTTTTTCTACCATTTCAGGTGGAGGTTGATGCCTCTGAAATTGGGGCAGGTGCCGTTTTGTCCCAAAGAGATCCAGAGACCTCTAAAAGTAACCCTTGTGCCATTACCTAAGTTGCCTTCCTCCTCTGAATTGGTGCCGTTGTTCCTTCAGCACGTGGTTCGTTTACACGGCATTCCTGAGAACATTGTGTCTGACAGAGGAGTCCAGTTTGTTTCAAGATTTTGGAGGACCTTTTGTTCTAAACTTGGTGTTCAATTGTCTTTCTCCTCGGCGTTTCATCCTCAGACCAATGGTCAAACTGAGAGAACAAACCAGACATTGGAGACTTATCTAAGATGCTTTGTGTCTGCTGATCAGGATGACTGGGTCTCTTTTTTGCCTTTGGCTGAGTTTGCTCTTGATAATAGGGCTAGCTCTGCCACTTTGATGTCTCCATTTTTCTGTAATTCTGGGTTTCACCCTCGATTTTCTTCAGGACAGACGGAGGCTTCTGTCTGTCCAGGTGTTGACTCTGTTTTGGAGCGTATGCAACAGATTTGGGACCAGGTAGTGGAGAGGTTGTCCCTCTCTCAGGAGAGGGCCCAGCGGTTTGCTAACCGGCATAGGACTGATGGTTCTCGGTTTAAAGTGGGGGACTTGGTCTGGTTGTCCTCAAAAAATATTCCTATGAGAGTGGCATCTCCTAAATTTAAGCCTAGGTTCATTGGACCTTATAAGATCATGGAGATTCTTAATCCTGTTTCTTTTCGTTTGCTTCTTCCAGGGACATTTAAGATCCATAACGTGTTCCACAAGTCCTTGTTGAAGAGGTTTGTTGAGCCAGTGGTTCCTACTACTGTGCCTCCTGACCCTGTTTTGGTTGAGGGCAATCTGGAGTATGTGGTTGAGAAAATATTGAATTCTCGTTTTTCTAGACGGAAACTCCAGTATTTGGTTAAGTGGAGAGGTTATGGTCAGGAAGACAATTCTTGGGTGTTTGCTTCGGACATCCATGCTAGGAGACTCATCCGTGCGTATCATAGAACTCATCCTGACCGACCTGGTTGCTCAAGTGAGGGTTCGTGACCCCTCCTCAAGTGGGGGGGTACTGTTGTGAATGGACTTGAAATGAGTTCTGAGCAGAGGCTCCCTCTGGTGGTTACAAGCGGTACTGGACTGTCCAGTGAAGATTGTGAGGAGTGGGAATCAGGTGTTACTGACTGGTCTTATATAAGGGAGTCGCCTTCCCATCAGGGTTGCCGGTGATCAATTATTCTGGTCTCACTCCATGATTCCTGTTTCCCTTGTAGCCTGCTGTGTCGTGTCTGCATCTCCTGCTAACAGATAAGACATTTTCTTCTTTTTGTTTTTGTGCTTTATTTTTGCATTTTGTCCTGCACTTCCGTGGGGGCCTTCTGGGTCCCCTCCGGGGGCTTTTGCCCTCTCAGTTTAGTTCAGCCACTGATGTTTGTACTTTTGCTTTTTCCAGTTTCTTCAGTGGCTGCTATTTTGGTTTTGTTGCACCAGAGAACTAATTTAGGTGGTGGAGGTCGTGTGATCTCAGGTGTTTTTGAAATTAGTAGAGTTGGTGCTTTGCAAGGTTTTTTGGGATTGCAGTAAGTACCCTTCCTATCCTTTTCTATTTAGATTAGCTTGGGCCCCAACGTTTGCTCATACTATTTTCTGTCTGTGTCAGTATTTCTTCTTGTCTAACAGCCATTACATGTTTGGGGGCTTTCTATGTTCTTTGGGGATCTGCTCTGGGGCAGATAGCTTTCCTATTTCTATCTTTAGGTGTATTTAGTTTCTCAGGCTGTGACGAGGCGTCTAGGACCAACGTAGGAACGCTCCACGGCTGCCTCTAGTTGTGGTGGTTAGTCAGGGTACTGCAATCTCATAGATTCCAACTGCTCTGGTGTATTGCATTTTTTACCTGCACTCCTCAGTTACCGAAACATAACAGAAGACACCGCAACTGCGGAGGAACAGGGAGAGGTAAAGTCTTGCAAGTACCGGGACCTTGAGCTAGCAGGGGAGCCCTACTTGTGGGCTCTGGCACCAGGCTCCCATAGCTCTGTTGTCCCCAATGGCTAGTAGGCCCCCCACCTGCTTAAGGCCCTGGCACTTGCCTGGGTGCTGACACGAGCCCTGCTTACACACATGTTTATCCTATGCAAATTTTAATGTGAGTGCTTCTTTAATTTGTTCTTTATGTTTCCGATTGTAAACTGCAGTAGAAAATATTGGCGAAATTTAAATGATATGCTTATTTTTACTTCTACTTTATTATTTGCTTCATTCAGGTAAAGTAAGGTCACTGTAATTCTGTAATATTAAAAACTGACAGGCACATACTTCACATATCTAAAAAGTTAGGAATAAAACCAGTGTCCAACATCTAAGAATTTCCAAGGTTTAGATAAATATGAGAAATGAAAAAAAGAAGTCAAACGTTAATTGAAAATGAACCTGAGTCAGGAAGGGTGGTGGAAATATAACAGTTCATACTCAAGTAAAGTGAAATACCACATAAAGTAATTCCAAATGTTCCAAATATATTCAGGGTTTCACATAAATATTGTGTCTGTTCATAGACAACCACACTAGGTAGTTATATGATGCCAACAAATCACACTGAACCATCAATCCATAAAGATAATTTCACATCTTGAAACAAAAATTAAAATATTTTTGTGCCTCATTCTATTTGTCCACATGAAAAAAAAACAAGTTTATTATATTTTGTAGGTCATCTAGCATGGTCAAACATATTCACACATTTTCCAACACCACATTATGGCAAACAATATTATGACATGCTGGTGGTTACGTGAACAATTGATGCTTTATAGTTGTGATGGTGAATAGTGATGAGTGAATATGCAAACATTTTGAATTTTGTAGTTAAATCAAATTTGGCCAATAAATTAGTTTTACACTGAATTTATTTGATACAAATTTAATGTTCCTTATTATTAAGCAGTACAAGTTTACCAACCAACCAAATAGTGTTAGAGCTAGTTATCACCCAATAACCTTATTTAAAAAAAAAGATTCCCAAAACCACAGATATCACTCCACAATTTACAGCTCCATGTGAAATATGGCCTGGTTTTGCGTTAACTACAGAGACTGTGTCATACATTTTTACAATGCTCAGCATACATACAGTTGAAACCAAGAAGAAGTTGAAAAAGAAGTTTACATACACTATATAAGACACATATGTATGTTTTTCTCAATATCTGACATTAAATCAGAATAAACCTTTCTCATTTAGATCAGTTAGGATTACCATAATTATTTCCCAAATGCCAGAATAATGAGACAGAGAATGTTTTAAGGCATTCTCTACTGCTAGCCGACTCATTGGTTTTAATGACTCCAACATTTTTAGCCGTTATGATTTTTTTTCTAAGCTATCACCTCCTTTGCCAGTGCTACTTTATCATTAAACATACATTTTGCATACAATTTACAACATTTTTTGCCACACATAGCCAACCCTAAAATATATTGAATCAACTAGAATGCTAGGTTGGTGTTCATGTGATGATCCAAAAGGAAAATACCAGAAGACTCAGAATATTGAAGTGGCAGGTATGTGTTTCTAATTTGGCAGTTTAAACAGATGTGGTAAAATAGTAATATTTGTTTTAGTGTTTGTTTTCAGATTTTTGCTTAAAGCAGATAAATTACCACTGCCAAAAAAGGATAATGTAACAACAAATGCCAGGACATAGGAACCCAGAATAAAAGTGCTGTAACAGCCAACATTATAGTTGTTGGGTGTACAGTTGTCAAAATGGAATTTTTAAAATAGGTATACACAACTTAAAATGTGTGCATGATGTCTTTAAATCTTCAGTTTTACTTGTTTTTTTTAAACACTATTATTTTACCAACAAAAAAACATATCTGAGAATGTTATAATGGTTGGTGAGTGCAAACATGGAAAGAAACTTATTGCAATGACAACAGTATTTTTGTAGTGCATAACCTTGTAAAACTGAAGTAATAATAAAACTGGTATTAAAATATCTTTTTTTATTTTTTATAGATACTTTTTGTGCTAAATTCCGCTCCTTTTCACAAAAATTCTGTAGCTCTTTAAAACAATGCTGCTATTTGAGTACTTGCAGCAGGCAGCAGTATTTTTGCGTTACGTAAGCTTTTTAAATTCAACTAGTAAAATAGTAGCAAATCCATAACTCTTTTGCATTCTATATTTATTATCCCAAACTTGAACAAAACTTCAACGTACCATATTTTTCAGACTCTAAGACGCATTTCTTTCCTCCAAAAATGTGGAGGAAAATGGAGGTGTGTCTTATAGTCTGGATGTACTGACTCCGGCTGTGGTAGGGAGGTGGGGGAGCGGCAGTGGTGGAGCAGCAGGTCAAAGGAGGCAGGAAGGCTGTTGCAGCTATCTTCTGTGCCGCTGCTAAAGAGAAATGAATATTCACTGCATTCCACACCCATGGGTGTGGAGGGCAATGGATATTCATTTCTCTTTAGTATCTTGGTATAATTGGCCCCCATCGCATTCCTGGTATGCATGTCACCATCCTTATTCTGGTATGATTGGCCCTCACCCCCATCCTGGTATACATGGCCCCATCACAAAACATTGAAAAAAAAAACAAAAAAAATTACACTTACCTTCCCGATGCTCCCTCGCAGCATCCTGCTCTGTTGCCTGCAGCTGCTTTATTCCCCTGCACAGGGTGGATCCCAAGCCTTGTCACTGCCAAGGTGGTGCTGTCTTCCAAGACTTTGTCAATGATATCTTCCGGAAGTTGTTATCCACCTCTGTGGTAGTCTATCTTGATGATATTCTTATCTTCTCTCCAGATATTGATACCCACCGAAAAGATGTTTGCAAGGTCTTCGGACTCCTATGCGCCAATTCCCTGTTCGCCAAATTAGAGAAGTGTGTGTTTGAGCAGGACACTTTGCCCTTCCTAGGCTACATTATCTCGTCCAAAGGGTTGGCCATGGATCCTGCCAAATTGGAATCTGTAATGAACTGGCAAGAACCCCATTCCTTGAAGTGGTGCAGCGCTTTATGGGCTTCATTAACTACTATTGTCAGTTCATTCCTCACTTCTCTACCTTAGTAGCTCTGCTTGTAGCCCTCACCAAAAAGGGAGCTAATCCTATTGTCTGGTGGGAGGAGGTCTCCAAGGCATATTCATCTGTGAAGTCACATTTCATTGGGCTCGCGTGTTACATCACCCAGATTTTGATAAGCCCTTTATACTAGAGGTGGATGCTTCTTCCGTCGGTGCTGGAGCAGTCCTGCACCAGAAGGATGCTCAAAGGCATAAACATCCATGTTTCTTCTTCTCTAAGTCCTTCACACCGGTGAAGAACTATTCTATTGGGGACAGGGAGTTATTAGCCATGAAGTTGAACTTCTCTGAATGGAGACATCTCCTAGAAGGGCTCGTTTCCCTTTCCAGGTGTTTACCGACCACAAAAATCTGCTGTATCTGCAGATGGCCCAGTAGTTAAATTCTCACCAGGCCAGATGATCCCTATTCTTTTCCCGATTTAATTTCATCCTTCATTTTCTCTCTGGGGAGAAGAATCTTCGGGCCAATGCTCTATCCCATTCTGTTGTCTCATCGGAGGAGAGAGACGAGCCTCGGCTTATTATCCCGTCGGAGAGTATGCAAACAGTGGCTCCGATTTCGCTAGAATCGGTGCTCCGGGCAAGACTCTGGTATCACCAAATCTGCGGTTCTCTCTTGGGCTCACACGTCTAGGTTGGGTGGACATTTCGGGATCAAAAGGACATCTGAACTGTTGACGAGGTCGTATTGGTGGCCGCGGATGTTGATTGGATGTCCAGGCGTGTGTCTCCTGCGCCAAAAATCGGCCATCCCAACAGAGGCCCTCAGGCTTGTTATATCCTCTGTCGGTAGCAGACAGGCCCTGGGAGATGGTCAAAATGGACTTTATCGTGGGATTGCTCAAGTCTCGCAATAATACGGTCAACTGGGTGATCACCGACCATTTCTCTAAGATGGTTCATTTAGTCCCTCTTCAGTTGTTTCCGTCGGCAAAGGCATTGACTGAGCTTTTCATAAGGCACGTCTTTCGTCTACATAGCATGCCTGACAAGATAGTCAGTGACCGAGGTCCCTAGTTCGCTTCTCGGTTCTGGAGAGAGCTTTGTCAGTTGCTCAGTATTGAGCTTAATCTCTCTTCTGCTTATTATCCCAAGATGAATGGATTGGTAGAGAGGACCAATCAGACTCTGGTCACGTATTTACGACATTTCATTTCTGCCAGGCAAGATGACTGGGCATCTTTTCTGCCATGGGCAGAATTTGCCCTCAATAATGCCTGTCGCTGACTTTACGGGGTAGACATCTCCTCCTCAATTATGGTCAACATCCATGCACTTGTTCCAGTTCTCATGCCCATATCGTCTTCCGACACTAGCGTAGTAGACTGGGCTGTAGAGGCTCGGGAAATCTAGGACTGTACTCAGGATGCCATTAAGGCCTGAAAGGAGAGAATGAGAGTCTACTAAGTCTACTAAGTTTGCTCCCCGTTATCTAGGTCCTTTTAAAGTCCTTGAGCAGGTTAGTCCTGTAGTCTATCGCCTGTCCCTTCCGCCGCTCCTGAATATCACCGACACCTTGTCCCTCTTGAAACCCGTTCTCATGTCCCAGTTTTCTGATTTATCTGCCGGGACATCGGGTACGCCCTCGGACGATTTTGAGGTGAACGCTATTGTTGATGCCAAGGTGGTGCATGGCAAAATTTTTTCCTGGTGGATTGGAAGGGTCATGGGCAGAAGGATAGGACCCGTGAGCAGGTTGAGCACATCCATGCCCCTCAGCTTATGGCTGCCTTTGAGCATGATCAGGCTCGTAGGGAGGGTGGCGCTAGGGGGGGTAATGTTAGGCGTCGGGATTCTCCCCCTGCACAGGGTGCATCCCAAGCCTTGTCTTCTCCTGTGGTCTCCCATTTGGTTCCGACCGCAGCAGATGCTGCTCAGCAGAGATGTCGGTCTCGGCGTTTTGCTCAGTTTCGGGCTGTGCGTATTGTTACTGCTGCCTCTCCAGGTTCAGCTATGGTAACTAGCAATACTGTAGACAGCGGCACGCGGCCTTTCCTGAGACTAAGTCCAGGATTCATGCTACTGAGCATGCTCGTGAGGTGACCTCTCATTGGTGGTCAGCCGTCAGCTGTTCAGGCCTGTGCCGGCTCCGGATTGGCCAGCAAGCAAGGTCCTGTCTGACTGGACTTAGGCACAGTCTATGAAAGGATCTTTGGCGTGCCCGTCGGCGTGCTAAGATCATTTGTGTTTGTGTGTATGAGAGGATACGCTACCACACTGTTTACACGTGTGTGTGGGCCGAGACTCTGCCACTCTGTCGGCGTGTGTGAACGTCTAGCTTTACCTAGAGAGGCAGGTTTTTATTCGGCTTGACCTAGCGCCGGTCTCGGCCACGTGTGCTGCTTAGCACAGGCTGTTTACAGGGCACAGTCAACCCACATGCTCACGCACTCACCTTTTGGTACCACTCTGCGGTCAGTTGAGCTTCTGCTCTTGTTTTGCACCACCCCTTGGTGCTCTTAGTTAGCTTTGGTTTTGCTGCCACTCAGCAGTGTGACGAGTTGGTTCCCCTGGCCGGTGCTGTCCTATCTGAGAAGTTATCAGAACAGGCAGACCCGTGCTTACTCCACACAGGGTGACGTTTAACCCCGTGTGTTCTAGGGGATCGCTACCTTAGTTCGCCATTGTGCACATTAGCTGCAGTTTCCCATCTCTGTACGGTGGACCCTGGGTTGCGAACGCCCTTTTTTAAATATTCTATTTAGTGCATTCTGCAACTCTAACAACATGAGCATGGAGAAAAGTGAATATTCATTTCTCTTAAGTAGCGGCACACGTGACCCCCGGCAGCTGCAGGAAGGATTCGGCTGACACTATACGCTCTACTGAATAGCAAAGAATACTCACTGCTCTGCATGCACACAGTGCCAGCGTGCTGAGCACTGAGTAATCCGGCAGTTGCCCTTCGGCTTGCAAGCAGAGCATGACATCCCTGCCATATGCTGCTTACAAGCATAAAGCAGCTGCTGGCACCGGAACAAGACACTGTGAGGGAGTGCCAGGAAGGCAAGTGTAATGTTTTTTTTTTTAATGTTTTCTGATGGGGCCAATCATACCAGGATAGGGATGGGGCCCTGCATACAAAGATAGAGATGAGGATCCATGCATACTAGGATGAGATGGGGACCCTGCATACCAGGATAGAGCTGGTAACCTGCATACCAGGATAGGGATGAGCCATGCATACTAGGATGAGATGGAGACCCTGCATACCAGGATAAGGCCCTGCATACCAGGATAGGGATGAGGGCAATCATTCCTGCCAGGATAAGGATGAGGGGGTCCATGCATACCAGGCTAGAGATTAGGAGGCACACATACTAGGATGGGGGTGGGGACCATGCACACCAGGATAGGGATGAGGGGGCCATGTATACCAGTGTAGGTGTCAGAGGGCCATATGTATCAGGATGGTGATGAGGGGACCATATTTACCAGGATAGGAGATATTAAGTACAGATTTGATCACATATTTTGCCTAATTTTTTGTTTCCTAATTTCTACCTCTAAAACCTAGGTGAGTCTTATGGTCTGGTGTGTCTTATAGTTAAAAAAAACGGTAATCCTGAAATGAAAATATGGCAGCAGCATGCAGTATAATCGTGGCGTGTTCAGTTGCTAAATTGAACTATTCAAACAGATATTCAAAAATAAAATTGTCGCTTTTTCTTAAAATATTTCTAAAAATAAAAATAACATTCCTGGGCCCTTAGAAAAAGGGATGGAACAAGATATAAGTGTGAGTGTTAGCAAGCATTTGCAATAGACTGATGTACGTGGGTCTAAATATTGGGCTATTACAAGTAATTGTGCAAGAATAATCAAGCATTTTTTACCACAGAAATACTTTGTGAGGCAGATATTTGCCTTTCAATTTCTGGATTATGCAGACCTTCCTTTGTCTTAAAAATAATAAATAACATTATAGTTTGCCTGTATTTCAAGCCAGGAAGCACATTTTCCGTGTGCCTTGGCTTCAGGATTTTTTTTTAGAAGTAAGAATTAAGACTAGAGAGGTATTAAGCTGTCCCCATTGTTTGCAATGTATGATGAATAAAACAAATCTGTGGCTATTAAGTTGCTGTTACTGCAGTATATCACAGATCAACCAATTCACAATTACGCTGACTATGCAGGTCCAGCATCTCCCTATATCACTTAAATCTTTGGATTATTATTCTCAAATTGTTATACAGATTAGGGATTTAGAAGAGTTAATGTTTTTCCTCTCTGCTCTACAATTAGTTTAGTTCTAACTAGTGTTGAGCATTCCGATACCGCAAGTATCGGGTATCGGCCGATATTCGCGGTTTCGGAATTCCGATACTGAGTTCCGACACTTTTGCCATATCGTATACCGGAATCAGAAGTTCCCATAATGCTATGAGAGGGAGAGTAATTTGATTCAGCCAATGAGGAATCCTAAGAAGTGTGGGCACATCCTGTAATGCTGCGGTCATGTTAACTAATGGCATGGCTGTGATTGGCTGCTGAAATGATGTCAGAATGCACTATAAAAGGAGCTGCCGCCATTTTGGTTTCACTATGCTGTGAATTCAGTTAGGGACAGAACGCTGCTCTGCTGACTCTGAGGGACAGTTAGAGATTGCATTTTGTGAATTGTTCTGTAGGCAGGCTAGTTTACCAACCACTGTGTAAAGCTTCCTTTTGCCTTGCAGTGGTTTTCACAGCTGTCTGCAAGGTCTGTGTGTGAGTGCAGGTCACGCTGCAGTTTGGTCTGCATCCACCGCTTGTTGTAGTCAGCCGCACATGTGTCACTGCCTCATCCTTTTGTTTTTTTTGTAATTGGTGCTGCTCAATTCAATTTAAATTAACTGTCATCTATTAGTGTGCCGCGCTTCCATCCGTATCCAATACATTGGTTGCAAACACTATAGAAGTACATAGCGGAGCCTTTCAGAGCTAGTGAACAGTTGTGTGCAGTGTTCACGGCTGTCTGTGAGGTCTCTTTGTGAGTGCAGCTCACTCTGAAGTTAGTTCTGCATCCACTGCTGGTTGTAGTCTGCTAAGCGTGTGTCACTGCCTCACACTTTTTTTTTGTAATTGGTGCTGCTCAATTCAATTTAAATTAACTCTCATCTATTAGTGTGCCGTGCTTCCATCCGTATCCAATACATTGGTTGCAAACACTAGATAGGGGTAGATAGAGGAGCCACAATGCCTGACTGACCACAACCCCCGATTGATCACAACCCCGACTGCCTGACTGACCACAACCCCCGACTGCCTGACTGACCACAACCGACTGCCTGACTGAGCACAACCCCCGACTGCCTGACTGAGCACATCCCCCGACTGCCTGACTGACCACAACCCCTGACTGCCTGACTGAGCACATCTGCGAACTGCCTGACTGACCACAACCCCCGAATGCCTGACTAACCACATCACCTGACTGAGCACATCCCACGACTGCTTGACTGAGCACATACCATGACTGACCACAACCTGTTGTGAATGTGTTGGGGATGGTTTCTGAGCAGAGGCTCCCTCTGGTGGTTACTGACAGTACTGAACCTTCCAGCGATGAATGGCAATCTGGGATCACTGACTGGGCTGATATAAGGGAGTTACCCTCCATGATGCTCGCCGGTGATCAATTGTTCTTGTCTCAATTGGTTTTGTTCACACTGAGATCTGATTTAGTTGGTGGCGAGATCGTGTGATCTCAGTATTTTTGTAATCAGAATTGTTGGATTTTTGTAGGGTTTTCTGGGTTGCAGATAGTAATCTCTCTCTCCTGTCCTATCCTATTTAGTCAGCTTTTGGCCCCAGCGTTTGCTCAATCTATTTTCTGCCTGCGTTTTTATTTTCGTCTTGTCTAACCGTCATTATATGTTTGGGGACTGCCTATTCCTTTGGGGCTCTACTCTGGGGCAGTAAGCTTTCCTGTTTCTATCTTTAGGTATAGCTAGCTCTACGGCTGTGCCGAGGCATCTAGGACCATCGTAGGTACGCTCCACGGCTGCTTCTAGTTGTGTGGTTAGTTTAGGGATCTGCAACCCATCAGTTACCAACCTCTCAGGTGTTCGGCTGCCCGGCTGCTGCTCCTGTCCTCCTCAGTGACCAAATCATAACAGTATCACCGGCCTAACTGAAAATTCTATGGTACTCAACAGAAGGAAAAATAGTAAAAAAAAAGTTGTCAGAGTCGTCAGAATTTTTTTTTTTCTGTTTGTTAAATTTTTTTCCCTCTTTTTCTCTGGGTGCTGAGGAGGAAATTTTTCTTTGTCCTCAATGGAGATTGCGCAGTTGTCTGATCGTGTGGGGCGGCTTGCCGCTGAGGTTCAGAATATTGCTACCTATCTTTCTAGGTTGCCGGTTGTGGGACCTAGGATCCACATGCCAGATTTATTTTTGGGGGATCGGTCTAAATTTCTGAATTTTAAAAATAACTGTAAGTTGTTTTTTGCCATGAAGCCTAAATCCTCAGGGAACGCGGCGCAGCAGGTTCAGATTGTCATTTCTCTGGTGTGCGGCGACCCTCAGTATTGGGCTTTTTCCCTGACACCTGGGGATCCTGTTTTGAATGATGTTGATGTGTTTTTTCAGGCTCTGGGGTTATTATACAATGAACCTAATGTTACTGATCAAGCTGAAAAAACCTTGTTGGCATTAAATCAGGGTCGTGAAGCCGCTGAGCTGTACTGTCATAAATTCCGAAAGTGGGCAGTCCTGACCAAATGGAATGATGATGCTTTGGCAGCCCTTTTTCAGAAGGGGCTGTCAGAGAATGTAAAGGATGTTATGGTGGGATTCCCTGTTCCCTCTGGTCTCAATGATACAATGTAATTGGCTATTCAAATTGACAGACGTTTGCGTGAGCGCAGAGGTATGCGTGAGATGGTGTTGCCTTGTGAGCCAGCTCCTGAGTCCATGCAGTGTGATGGAGTGACTTCTGGGCACAGCGTCATGAGTTTCGAAAGTGCAATGGGTTATGTTTCTACTGTGGTGACGCTTCTCATGCTATTTACGTCTGCCCTAAGCGGGAAGATGTTTTGCGCGCTCAGTTGTCTTGGGTAGTGTTCAGACTAAATTTCTGTTGACTGTTACCCTGATTTGCTCCATGTCCACATTTTCGGCTCAGGATTTTGTTGATTCAGGAGCAGCTATTAACCTGATGGATTTTGACTTTGCCAAATGTTGTGGATTTCCCATGATACCCCTGCGGAAGTCTATTCCTTTGCTGAGCATTGTTCTACCCCTTTGACGGAGAATAAACCCCAGTTTTCTACCCAGGGGATAATGAGGGTTGAACCTGATCATCAGGAGAGTTGCAAATTTCTGGTGTTGCATAATCTGCATGACATTATTGTACTGGGTGTCCCTTGGTTACAGACTCATAATCTTGTTTTGGATTGGAAATCTGTGTCTGTGACCAGTTGGGGTTGCCAATGTGTTAATACAGACACTCCTGTTTTTTCTGCCTATCCCCAGTCTCAGGATGTCCCTGACTTTTTGACTGATTTCTCTGATGTATTTAGTGAGAGTAAGTCTGCATCCTTACCTCTTGTAAGGTTTTACTCACTCGGCTGCTTTAGAGGTAATCAGGAGACACTTTCTTATGCAAATAGTCTTTAGGTTTATTGCATCATGAACCATATGGTAACATACAATACAATCTTCAATGCTTCAGCTCCTGCCTGGAGCCTCGCTCTTCAGTCACAGAGACCTCTCTGTAATGTCCTGCCTTGGACACATGGAAGCCTGTCCACACTGGCAGACTCCCACACACTCTCTCACAGGTGCAAAACACACTCCATTACATAGGTGTAACTCCACCCACAGGTGAGGTCAGGAATCACATGGTTATGTCACATGGTCATGACCTCACCACAGGTCCTTCAGCTACACCATTACATGCAGGTTTTTTCCCAGGTATTTAGACACAAGCCCCTTGGGTGGGTTTGTAGGTGACTGGACCCGCCCAGCTCTCCTAGTCACCTGGAAGCCTCCCAATATATAGTACAACTCAGCAGTAGATCTGCTGAACCAAAACATATCCAGGCTTCCATCACAGGGCCACCCACTTCTGTGATACATAACGTCCATCCATCACATGCCTCCATGCATATCCCGAGGGCCATACACAGTGCCCCCTAGCTGCATCAGGGGTCATTACACCACATACCTCCCCCCTCTGTTCAAACTTGTGGGGTTGAACACTTTTTACCCGACCAGAGATCCTTCTCGTTCGTCTCTGCCAGTCAAACCGTCTCTCTAAGTCGGACCCTGCTACTAATCTCTTTGGTAGGCGTCTGTCCTCCGACTCTGTCACATCTGTTGCTGACGAGGCCCCCCTGTCAGACCACCCGCATCCCCAGCGGTCAGTACGGCGTCGCAATTCACTTGCACCCATACGTCCTGTCTGGTCTGAGTCCTTTTCATTTCGTCCACTACAGGTTCTCCTGCTTAGGTCACTCATCACTGAGCTAACTGAGGCATCACTATTTCTACCTCTTCCATCAGGCGACCTATTTCCTGTATTATCTCCAGCTTGAGGACTTCTCGTCTTAAGCGAACCTCTTCGCCTCTCAATACCATGTGTTGAAGGTGGCGACCATCTTCTTTCCATTTCCCGTAGGTTTCTGTTGACCTGCTCCCTCTCAAGTCGTAACTGCTCTACTTCTCTCAGGTACGACACACGATACTCCAGGAGCATCCGGATATTCCCAAGGCTCTCCCTGGATCCGACAACGAGGAACGGAACCATCCCGTCTTCACCCACGACCTGGACTTCGTCATCAGTCAGAATCCTGACTCTCGTCACACCGGACTTATTTACCATCTCCTGCATCACTTTCCCGAGTCTTCCGATGACCTTCTTCACCAGACCTCTGGGCACTTGAACGATGTCTTCCATCAAGCCAAGCTGATTTTGAGTCTCTTACTTGCTTCAGACGTCGAGTGGCTTCGTGATTTCTCAACAGGATCATTTGCTTTGTGCGGAGACAATGTAGGTGCATGTCCCTCAGGATAGCCACCCGCTTCATCGTGACTTCCCTAGTCGACAGTATGACTAACTGTTTCATCTCTGGCACCAGTTCACACTGCATGCTTCTACCGCTTTTCTAAAGGCCTCATGCACATCCTCACTGGCACAAGCTTCTTGCATGTCTTCGGGTACCTCTATTATACACTTGAAAACCGACCCGTCACCTTCTTGGACAGACTGTTGGACCTCCTCGTCCTGAGCGTTAGTACGGTTTTCCATGACCTCGATCTCCTTTGTGTGACCATCTGCATGGCCCTTCTCCTGCTGGATTTCTTCTCCCTTAGATTTCTGGAGCTGGGCACTAGTCTCCTCCTCTATCTTGAGCTCTCGGAGAACTCTATCTCGCTCTTCTGCCAAGCAGCGACACTCCTGCTGATGTTTCTCTTGGGCCTCTCTGAGCACCTCCATCTCTTTCCATAGAGCCTTGTTCATACTCTTACACGCTGACAGATGATTTCTGAGCTTAGAGACTTCCTTCTCCAGCTCCTCCACTTTGTGCTCAATCATTCGTCTCAGGATCCTTTCCTGCTCGACTGCCTCTTTCACTGTTTCTTTACACAGCTCTATCTCCTCATTAAGGACAGTCACCTGACCGGTACCTGACCCTGACTCTTCCTCATCATTTTGCTTCTTAGAGGATGTAGCCTGTCCCGCCTTTCCACGGCCCCTGCGGCGAGAGGAAGATCGGCCATTTTTACTCGGCTCCACGTTACTGCACTCGCTTTCCCTTGCAGTCGAGTTCACAGTCTGCATAGGAGTCACTCCCACTCCCTTGTCATCCTGGAACTGCACGTCCCCACTTAGACAGGTCTCTGCCCCCTTTTCTGGAGCTGTACCGTTTCTCACGGTCACAAGTCTTGTCACGTCCAAGTCCCCGAGTTGGTCTGACCCACACTTTCTTCTGGTCACCTGGAACTCTAGACTATCGATATTAGATGTTACCTTCTTTTCACACATCACACCATCAGGACCCACTACAGCAGCCTGCTGTGGTGAGACTCCCTTAGGGTCATTCTTGCTCCCTTCTGAGCAATCAAGCACTCCTCTTTCCTCCCACAAATCCCAAAACCGTTTAAAGTCCTGGCCAATTACTACAGGGTATGGTAAGTCCGGGACTACAGGGACATCATGGGTAGCAATAATAGTGGACGTCTCAATGATTACCTGGACACCGGATAATCCCTAGAGACTCCTTGTCCGCAGTGGACTTCCATCTTCCTTCCGGGAATCAGATAGACAGGGAGTGTGGCGCTCACCAGTGTCACCTGGCTCCCTGAGTCCAGAAGTCCAATCACACACTCTCCATTGACTTCTACAGAACAGCTCCCTGACACCTTGTCAGATGGAAAGTCAGTACAACATCCTGGACATGCGCTGTTCGGACCCTGAACCTGGCAACCGTCCTTCAGCTTAATCATTGCCACCTCTTTTCCTGCAGCCCCCCAATTTTGGGGATACCGCCCCCTTTTGGGACTCCGCCCCCTTTTGGGTAAACCATCCCTGTTTTGGGTTGTCGTCCCCCTTTTGGGGACTCCTCCCCCCTAGGGACACCACCCAACCTGGGTACACATCACGGCTCTTACAGGCCCCAGTCCGCACAGACCCTTATGTCTCTCAGGGCTGGTACCGTCACTTTAAGAGGTCACCCACTCTGGACCTCTGATGTCCTTTATGGTACCTCACAGCTCCTGCTGGTACTGCCACCCTCCGCCAGCACCTCCGGCTACCGCGCACAAGCCGCTGCTGCCACTGCAGCTCTTGCTGCTGCAGAACCTCTTGCTGCAAGTCACTGTAGCTCCTGCTACCATAAGTCTCTGCACGCTGCGCTGTCTTGCCGCTTGTCACCTTCGTGCCCCACGAGTCACAGCCAGCCGCTTGTCACCTTCATGACTCCTCCGAGCCACAGCAAACACCTCACACGTGTTCCAGAAGAAGAAAAAAACACCAAAAAAAAAAAACAGTTTTCTACTAATTTTCTCCTGATCCCGACCAGCCAGCACGGTTGTCAAGACCGTCCCCTGTTGGCATCAGCCACACGGTTCTGGGAGACCTCAGCCTCAGAGGTACCCATAAAACACAAAAATACAGTCTTTTCCACTGACCGTCAGCACACCACGACTCCTGTCTGTCACCTTGGCCACAGATATTTCCGGACACTCCTCTCTCAGAGAGGCATCCCACAAGGAAAAAAAACAGTCTCACTGACCCGTCAGTACACCACAGACTCTGTCTGTTACTGTTGGCCACGCAGGTTTTCGGACACCTCCTCTGAGGTATCCTCTCACATGCTTTTTGCTTACTTCTCAATGACCGGTCAATAACACAGACTCCTGTCTGTCACACTGCTTAACAGTTTCTTCAGATACCTTTATCTTCAGAGGCACCACATAAAACATCAATGCACAGTTTATTCGTGACCACTGTCAACTAATGGTTTTCACGACCAGTCCGTTCCTCCTCTGGTTCCTGATTCCCAGTCCTGGAAACATGTGCTCCTTGGGCCGCTGCCAGCATTTCCATCCACCAATTGTAAGGTTTTACTCACTCGGCTGCTTCAGAGGTAATCAGGAGACACTTTCTTATGCAAAAAAGTCTTTAGGTTTATTGCATCATAAACATATGGTAACATACAATACACTCTTCACTGCTTCAGCTCTGCCTGGAGCCTCGCTCTTCAGTCACAGAGACCTCTCTGTAATGTCCTGCCTTGGACACATGGAAGCCTGTCCACACTGGCAGACCTCCCAACACTCTCTCACAGGTGCAAAACACACCCATTACATAAGTGTAACTCCACCCACAGGTGAGGTCAGGAATCACATGGTTATGTCACATGGTCATGGACCTCACCACAGGTCCTTCAGTTACACCATTACATGCAGGTTTTATCCCCAGGTATTTAGACACAAGCCCCTTGGGTGGGTTTGTAGGTGACTGGAACCCGCCCAGCTCTCTAGTCACCTGGAAGCCTCCCAATATATAGTACAACTCAGCAGTAGATCTGCTGAACCAAAACATATCCAGGCTTCCATCACAAGGCCACCCCCTTGTGATACATAACGCCATCCATCACATGCCTCCATGCATATCCGGGCCATTACACAGTGCCCCCTAGCGCTCAGGGGTCATTACACCCACATCTTCACAGGATTATGATTGCGCTATTGAGTTAGTGCCTGGTGGTAAATTTCCTAAAGGTCGGCTTTTTAATTTATCTGTACCTGAACATGATGCTATGCCGATCTTATATCAAGGAGTCTTTGGGAAAGGTCATATCAGACATCCTCTTCACCCTTGGGTGCCGGCTTTTTCTTTGTGGCCAAAAAGGATGGTTCATTGAGGCCGTGTATTGACTATCGTCTCCTGAATAAAATCACTGTTAAATATCATATCCATTACCCTTGATTTCTGACCTATTTTCCCGAGTGAAGAGGTGCAGTGGTTTACCAAGCTTGACTCAGGGGGGGCGTATAACCTTATTCGCATTAAGCACGGGGATGAATGGAAGACGACGTTAATACCCTGAGGGGCATTTTGAGTACCTAGTGATGCCTTTTGGGCTCACTAATGCTCTTCCGTCTTCAGTCTTTTATGAATGATATTTCAGGATTTAGGGATAAATTTCTGATCGTTTATTAGACGATA
Organism: Oophaga sylvatica; assembly: GCA_033576555.1. Taxonomy (NCBI): domain Eukaryota; kingdom Metazoa; phylum Chordata; class Amphibia; order Anura; family Dendrobatidae; genus Oophaga; species Oophaga sylvatica. Next base: position 2,505 of record JARQOD010006163.1, on the reverse strand, counting down.
TCTTGATTTTTTCCAACGCTGGGATTCTCATGTGAAACGTGTTTGGATGTATTCAGATTTTGAGAGAAAATGCACTGTATGTGAAGGGATCAAAATGTCTTTTTGGCGTACAGAAGGTTTCATTTCTGGAATTCATTTTGTCTCCGTCTGTTTTGAAATGGACCCGGTCAAGTTCAGGCCATTTGTGATTGGGTTCAACCTACTACATTGAAGGCTCTCCAGAGATTTTTGGGCTTTGCTATATTATCGCAAATTTATTGGTAATTTCTTCTGGTATTGTTAAAACCATTGACTGATTTGACCAAAAAGGGTTCTGATGTGGTGAATTGGCCTCCTGAGGCAGTTTCTGCGTTTAGGAACTTAAGCAGAGATTCACTTCTGCTCTGTTCTACAGCAGCCTGATGTTTCTCTGCAGTTTCAGGCGAGGTTGATGCTTCTGGATTGGGGCAGGTGCCGTTTTGTCCCAAAGGGATCCTGAGACCTAGAAGAGTAACCCTTGTGCCTTCTTCTCTCGAAAATTTTCTCCAACTGAACGTAATTATGACATGGGTAATCGGGAGTTATTGGCTATGAAGTGGGCCTTTGAAGAATGGAGACATTGGCTGGAGGAGCCAAACATCATTTGGTGGTCCTCACGGACCATAAGAACCTGGTTTATCTCGAATCAGCCAAGCGACTTTAATCCTAGACAGGCCAGGTGGGCCTTGTTTTTCACACGTTTTAATTTTGTGGTTTCTTTTCTTCCGGGCACAAGAATGTTAAGGCGGATGCCCTCTCGAGGAGTTTCTTTGCAGATTCTCCTGAGGTAACTGAGCTGCTGTTATTCTGAAAGAGGGTTGTAGTTCTTTCCGCCATCTCGCCCAATTTGAGACTGGCTTGGAGGGATGTCAGGAGGATAGACCTGAACGCTGCCTGTTGGGAAATTGTTTATCCCAGACAGTGGAAGAGAGTGTGTTGTCTGAGATTGATTGCTCCGTGTTGGCGGGTCATCCACAGTTTTGGTACCAGAGATTTGGTAAGTTGTCCTTTTGGAGGCCTACTTTGTCTTGTGACTCAGAGACTTGGTGCAGTCCTGTGGGACTTGCTCTCGTTCAAAACTTTTCTCTCGCTTAGTGGTTTTTAATGCATTACCGTGCCCAAGGGCCATGGAGCATATCTCTTGGATTTTATTTCCCGATTCCCTGTCTCCGGGAATGACCTTTTTTTGGGTAATCTGTGATAGATTTTTAAGATGAATCTTGTACCATTATAAATTGCCTTCCTCCTCCGAATTGGTGCTTTGTCTTTCAGCCGGGTGCGGTTGCACGGCTTTTGGGGGGGAAAATTGAGTCTGCGAGGAGTCGTTTTTTCCCAGTTTTTTGGAGGTTTTTGTTTAAAATTTTGGGGTTAGTTATCTTTTCCTTTTTTATCCTAGACCAAGGGAAAAAACCCAGAGAAAAAACCGACTTGGAGACTTATTTGAGATGTTTTTGTCTGCTGATAAAAATGACGGGGGCCTTTTTTCCCCTTTTGGGTGATTTTTCTTTAAAATAGGGCTGTCCCCCCCTTTATGTTTTCCTTTTTCTGTTTGGGTTTTTTACCTCGATTTTCTTGGGGCAGGCGGAGGCTTCTGTCGTGGGGGGTTGATCTTTGTGGGGTTATGCAGCGTTTGGGCCCCGGGGTGGAGGGGGTTTTTCTCTCTTAAGAGAAGGTCCGGGTTGCCAACCCCGGGATAGGACTGTGGCCCCCCTTTTTTAAAATGGGGAATTTGGGTTGGTTTCCCCCCAGAAATATCCTATTAAGGTTTTGGTTCCCAATTTAACCAGGTTCTTGGACATAAAAAATCTGGGATTTTTATCGGTTTCCTTTCCCTTTGTTTTCCAGGGCTTTTTAACCAAAATGTTCCAAGTCCTTTTTGAAAGGGTTTGTCGAGCCGGGGTTCTGGCGCCCTCCTCCCCTTTTGGTTTAGGGAATCGGGTTTGTGGGGAAAATTTGGATTTCGTTTTTTAGCGGAAACTCCAGTATTTGGTTTTTTGTGGGGGACATGGTCAGGGGCATTTTTTGGGGGTTTTTCTTGGGAAAAACTAGTAGGGGTGATCCTGCCTTCACCCAGTACCCCCATGGGGCCCGGTTGCAAGTGAGGGTTTGGTGCCCCCCTCAAGGGGGGGTACTGTTGTGTGTTTTGGAGAGGTTTATGGCGAGGTCCTTGGGGGGTTACTGACTGTATGAACTTAAAAAAAAAAAAAAAACAAAAAAAAAATTTGGCAATCTGGGATCAGAGGGGAAAAGGGAGCCTTCCGATGCCCCCGGGTTTATTGTTTTGTCCAAATTTTGGTTCTGGTTCATTGGAATTTTTCTGGTGTTTCCCCGGTATCTGCTTTCAGGTAAGATATTTTTGTTTCTTTTTGTGCTTGTATTTGCATAGTTTTCTGCCCTTTGTGGAGGAAGCGGGTGCCCCCCGGGGGGTGTGCCCTCACTGTTTACTGTAGCCCTGTTTTTTGTTCGTGCTTTTTCCTCCTTTCGTGG